>CM037154.1:11518811-11713196 GCA_020921065.1 Vaccinium darrowii
ACTGGCAGAGTCCAGTTATCTGTTGGCGAGGATAGAATGGAGGTGGATGTTTACAGTGTTAGCACTTTAGGCGAGGATGATAAGGAGTTAGAGGAGCTGTGTCTGATAGACACACTCATTTAGGAGCACATTGATACAGTCCTGTATAAGGACCCTTTGGAGGTGGCTCTTACCACTGAGGAGGTATCATTCTTAGAGTCAGCAGAGGTAAGCACTTTCCATGATATGTTAGAGGTTGAGGATGTGATAGGCACGCGATATCGTAGATATAAGTGCCTAAATAGGGTAGTTTTAACACATTGTTATCTAATTTATTCCCTATTTTCCACTTGATGCGTTGCTTTGGTATGTTTTTGTGTTTTTGTTAATTTTCAGGAAAATAAGGCTGTTTTAGCGCCATGACTGGATTGCAGAGACTTGAAGGCCGAGATGGAGCTAGAGAGCATGAGAGGCCGTGGAGACCAAGCGGTGAACTCAATTTCACGAGGGAAGCACTTTGGATCGTCGTGAGCGCTACAGGGATTTTGGTGGAGCGCTCGAAAATGGCACAGAAATTGAACAGAAGCTTGGGGAGCGCTAAACCAAAAGTGGTGTAGCGCTACCGGTCAACTTTGAGGTCAACCGGTCAATAGGAGGGTCAACCAGTCAAAGGGGGAGATAAGCAAGCGGTAGCGCTACACCACTTTTGGTGTAGCGCTACAAATAGCTTATCTTGGCCAGTGAACGGTAGCGTTTCGGTCTTCCGCAGAGGATAATCCTATTCTGTCTCGGATTTTAATTAGAAATTAGGGATTAGTATAAATACTTATCTTTTAGCTTGAACAAAGGGGTCCACATTCATAACTTAGGTTTTATTTTCTTAACTTTGGCGGCTGCTCTTAAGATTAATTTTTCAGATTCAAGTTTAATTCAAGCTCTTCAGGATTTCCAGCTTTAAATTCTTGTTCTTCCTTCGTATTTTATGTTTAGTTCTAAACATATGTTTGTTGCGTCCGTTGAAAGCATGAGTGAGTAATTTCGTAGAGTGCGGCCGCGAGGTGAAGGCGCTCCGTGGCTAGTTTGATTAATGTTCTACCTCGGGATCGAATTAATTTAATTTTTGAGCAATTTTAGAAGACGAAAACTCTTCTGACAAACAAAACCCAGGCATCGCCGGAATTCGAATACGCACGGAATCTGGTGACAGGTGGTGCGCATTGGTTAGGGATCCTTTTTCTTATTCTAAAATTAATAAAATGAATAATTGTGGCCCGAGTAAACATTGGTTAGGCTAGTTGCGGACGCTGGGTTCCCACGGCTGTACTCTCCTTTTAAATCCATAGTTAATTAATTTCATTCATTTAGTTGGTAAATCATTTGAGTTGCACAAAGGGTGGCTACCTAAGAGCCAAGATAAACTGTGAACCCGTCATCTTTGAGTCCTGCACATGTTCTTCCGTCTCTGTGGATTCGACTCCGGGACTTCCGGATATTATGCTACATCGGTCGAGAGTCCTACGCTTGGCACCCGTCTTTATTTTTAGTCACCCGGTCGGTCAAGCATTTTTGGTGCCGTTGCTGGGGACGGCGACGTGTGTTCGAGAGTGTGAGTTTTTGTGTCTTTTGTCTTTTAGTTGAGTCCCCGCCAAAGCATTTTTGGCGCCGTTGCCGGGGACGGCAACGTGTGTTCAAAGAAGTCGGTCGGGTTAGTATCTTTGTGTTTTTATCTGAGTCGATAAAAAAAAGAAGTGTCTTTTGTTTTTAGCATCTTTTTGTTTCTAGGTTGAGTCATCTAGAGTCAGTCGAGTGATTAGTATTCTGAGTCTTGAGTCGAGTCAAAAAAAAAAAAAAAGGGAAACAACTGGGTGAACGAGGTGAGAATGGAAGAATTTTGTGAGATGTGTGAGTGTTGGGGGCATTCTGTTTATACCTGCTCCGCTTTTTATGCACTCAAGGAAGCTTATCGAAATAATCAGGCTAAGGTGAGTGTTATTAATCAGCAGGGGGATCCATATCCAAATACGTACAATCTAGGGTGGTCCCACCACCCATCTTTTTCATGGTGGTATTCCGAACCCCCAGTGCCACCACTGGCACTGCCTTTGCCTCTGCAAGAAATACAGTCGTTCGAACCTGCCCAGGACCACATGACCCAATTTGGCTCCCTTTTCCAAGACTCGCAAGGGTTTGATCCTTATTCTACTGGCCCATCCCCAGAGCTGACTTATCTCCCTCATGATGAGAAGCCTGAGGAGAGGGTACAGACTCTTGTGCGATCGCAGATGACCTTCACCGCAGAAACCACCCAAGCAATTGGGAGCCTTATGTCCCAGTTGACTCAACGCACCGAGGCAGTGGGACAAATCCAACAGGAGTGGGAGACATTTCCCTCTCCGCCTCAAGTCAATACCAGAGAGGAAGTCGACCCACTTCTTATTGAGGGACGGGTTGATGATCGTTTGGAGGAACCTTCCGAGTTTGGAGGGAATGAGGAGTTTACTCCTAAGGAAGTGGAAGTAGGTTTATCTAACGATGTAGAGGAGGTTGACTTGGGCTTACAACAGTTCTCCGAGTTAGAGGGAATGAGGAACTCACTGCCCAGTGTTCCCCACTTAAGCGGCTTAAGCCCAAAGAGAAAAACGAACCCCCTCTCATGTATCTCCCACTGTTGATCCGCGCTGCCTACGTTTTCCTTTTGCGCTCCTATGAGTCTAGAGAACGAGGAGCTCACTGCCCTCCGTGTGATGGTCCGATGGAACAATCTCCCACTACTGAGGAGTGGGACGCTAAGATTGATTATTTGCAGTCCTTAATGGACGAGCAAGATAGGAAGTATGGGTTTGAGAGTGAGTCTCTTATTTTTGGGGACCAAGACTGTGTTGAGGAAGAATTAGTTGAGAAACCAGACTTGGCGGATGAGGTTTTGGTAGAAGAGTCGGAGTCGACGGTAGTGGAACATATTGATTTTCTTGGTGTTTATGATTATGATTTTGTTTATCTTTCTTCTATCGCAAATTATGTCCACTGCTCGAAAATTAATTTGGTTTCACATGAGCACTTAGAGGCGCTTCAATTTCTTAAAACAGTTCGGCAATTGCTTTACTCGAAGTATCTTTTCTTGTGGTCTGGCCGAGTTCAATTTTTAGTGAAAAGCTTAGCGTGGGGTGGTGCATTCATGGGATTCATCTTTGTGGATTTGATTAATTTTCGAATTCCACATTTCAAAGATCTCTCTCTCTCTCTCTCTCTCTCTCTCTCTCTCTCTCTCTCTCTTTCCAGTTTGGAAAAAAAAAAAAAACATGATGGTCTTGTATAGCCACCCACTCTTCAATTCGAGTTGGGGGATGGGGAGAAAAGTATGACACGTGAGGCTGCGTGAACGCCTGGGGGTGTTCTTTCTTTATTTTGTTTTATTTGTTGTGGCCCGGCTTTCACCAGCGGGCGGTACTGATATCATTTGTTGCCTAGTAGGTAGTTAGTTCTTGAATCTTTTGCAGGACGAGCATGCTACCACACCAGCCTTGGTAGTTTGGGCCTCTCCGCCGGAGTGAGTGAGGCCTTCAGGTGCCTCGAACAGGGGTGCCACGAAATGTGGCGGTTGTAAGTCCAACAAGCTTTGGTGCGGCTCTATGTGACTAGCTGTGGACCTTGTTAGGTCCGAAGGAGCGGATCCTGTAAGCCGTTCCGATGACGAAACGCAACGGTGACGGCAAATTGCCCATACATCGGCTGGGGTCATGGTGGTTGGCTGCCACCTCAGGTTCACCCTTTCCTTCTCTTTGTTTTTCTCTTTCTTTGTCTCTATGCTCTGGGGACAGAGTACATTTCAAGTTGGGGGGAGGGTGTACTTCGTATGTGTTTTTGATTTAAAAAAGAAAAAAGGAAAGAAGGGTGCTTGGGTGTAACTATTCTTGGTTGATGACTGTTAATTAGCACTATAGTGGTTATTGTGCGAGTCGGAGTCTCGATATGATTTCAAGGATAGACTTAAGCTCGTGAACATGATGTTGAAGAAGTACTTGGTTAGCCCGTATCATCTATAGTTGGATATCGTTTGGTCACTTGAAAGCATGCTCACACACACACTGTCCCACTTGATGAATTACCGGTCTCGAGTTTGGTTCATGTGTCATTGGTAATCTGGTGTGTGTTAACTTGTTTGATGGTATTTTGATGGAACTCCTTCTAAAGAAAGAAGAAAGAAAAGAAAAGAAGAGGAAAAAAAAAGAGTTATGTGTGCGATATTGTTAATGCTTATCCGGGCGTCCATTGAGTAGTAACCGGACAATCGGGGTATGCTCCCACCGTGTTGTTCACGTCAAAAGATGGATAGACCTTGTGAAAGTATCGCTTAATGTTGTTAGCTTGGATCTTAATAAAGCCTTTTTGACTTGAGCAATTAAGTCCGTAGGGGTCTCTTAAAACCTGGTGCTCTAAGGCCGTTTGGCTTGGGGATAGCCGACCCAAAGCTCGCTAAAGAGTCAACTAGAAAGCCCGAGAGATCCAGCATTGCACGACTATGAGAAAAAAAGCAAAGAAAGAAAAGGAAGGAGTGTGCTTAAAGAAACACTGGGCTATCAACGGTGGGTGAACTGTTCTCGAGATTGGTAAATTTCTTTATGTGGCTTTTCATTCACGCATGCCATTTGAAAATTCGCTATCCGATCGTAGGTGAGAGGATTAATTTTTGTGCTAAGTCTGGTACGGAGTTCATTTGTTTAACTTTATCCATGAATGAAATATCTTGCCTTTGACATACTTGACAGTTATTATAGTGCTTTTAGAGGTTATTGATTGGGTTGAGTCGCATTCGAAGTGTCCGAGTCCTTTGTGTTTTATGGGTGATCACTACTGAAAACCCTCACGAGACTTCACTCGTCCTACCAGGGCCGCCCGGGGGTTTAAAAGATCTATCCTTTCATTTATTTGTTTTATTCTTTTTGTTGCTAGGGACTAGCAACCTTCAAGTTGGGGGGTGTGATAGGCACGCGATATCATAGATATAAGTGCCTAAATAGGGTAGTTTTAACACGTTGTTATCTAATTTATTCCCTATTTTCCACTTGATGCGTTGCTTTGGTATGTTTTTGTGTTTTTGTTAATTTTCAGGAAAATAAGGCTGTTTTAGCGCCATGACTGGATTGCAGAGACTTGAAGGCCGAGATGGAGCTAGAGAGCATGAGAGGCCGTGAAGACCAAGCGGTGAACTTAATTTCACGAGGGAAGCACTTTGGATCGTCGTGAGCGCTACAGGGATTTTGGTGGAGCGCTCGAAAATGGCACAGAAATTGAACAGAAGCTTGGGGAGCGCTAAACCAAAAGTGGTGTAGCGCTACCGGTCAACTTTGAGGTCAACCGGTCAATAGGGGGGTCAACCAGTCAAAGGGGGAGATAAGCAAGTGGTAGCGCTACACCACTTTTGGTTTAGCGCTACAAATAGCTTATCTTGGCCAGTGAACGGCAGCGTTTCGGTCTTCTGCAGAGGATAATCCTATTCTGTCTCGGATTTTAGTTAGAAATTAGGGATTAGTATAAATGCTTATCTTTTAGCTTGAACAAAGGGGTCCACATTCATAACTTAGGTTTTATTTTCTTAACTTTGGCGGCTGCTCTTAGGATTAATTTTTCAGATTCAAGTTTAATTCAAGTTCTTCAGGATTTCCAGCTTTAAATTCTTGTTCTTCCTTCGTATTTTATGTTTAGTTCTAAACATATGTTTGTTGCGTCCGTTGAAAGCATGAGTGAGTAATTTCTTAGAGTGCGGCCGCGAGGTGAAGGCGCTCCGTGGCTAGTTTGATTAATGTTCTACCTCGGGATCGAATTAATTTAATTTTTGAGCAATTTTGGAAGACGAAAACTCTTCTGACAAACAAAACCCAGGCATCGCCGGAATTCGAATACGCACGGAATCTGGTGACAGGTAGTGCGCATTTGTTAGGGATCCTTTTTCTTATTCTAAAATCAATAAAATGAATAATTGTGGCCCGAGTAAACATTGGTTAGGCTAGTTGCGGACGCTGGCTTCCCACGGCTGTACTCTCCTTTTAAATCCATAGTTAATTAATTTCATTCATTTAGTTGGTAAATCATTTGAGTTGCACAAAGGGTGGCTACCTAAGAGCCAAGATAAACTGTGAACCCGTCATCTTTGAGTCCTGCACATGTTCTTCCGTCTCTGTGGATTCGACTCCGGTACTTCCGGATATTATGCTACATCGGTCGAGAGTCCTACGCTTGGGACCCGTCTTTATTTTTAGTCACCCGGTCGGTCAAGCATTTTTGGCGCCGTTGCTCGGGACAGCGACGTGTGTTCGAGAGTGTGAGTTTTTGTGTCTTTTGTCTTTTAGTTGAGTCCCCGCCAAAGCATTTTTGGCGCCGTTGCCGGGGACGGCAACGTGTGTTCAAAGAAGTCGGTCGGGTTAGTATCTTTGTGTTTTTATCTGAGTCGATAAAAAAAAGAAGTGTCTTTTGTTTTTAGCATCTTTTTGTTTCTAGGTTGAGTCATCTAGAGTCAGTCGAGTGATTAGTATTCTGTGTCTTGAGTCGAGTCAAAAAAAAAAAAAAAAAAGGGAAACAACTGGGTGAACGAGGTGAGAATGGAAGAATTCTGTGAGATGTGTGAGTGTTGGGGGCATTCTGTTTATACCTGCTCCGCTTTTTATGCACTCAAGGAAGCTTATCGAAATAATCAGGCTAAGGTGAGTGTTATTAATCAGCAGGGGGATCCATATCCAAATACGTACAATCTAGGGTGGTCCCACCACCCATCTTTTTCATGGTGGTATTCCGAACCCCCAGTGCCACCACTGGCACTGCCTTTGCCTCTGCAAGAAATACAGTCGTTCGAACCTGCCCAGGACCACATGACCCAATTTGGCTCCCTTTTCCAAGACTCGCAAGGGTTTTATCCTTATTCTACTGGCCCATCCCCAGAGCTGACTTATCTCCCTCATGATGAGAAGCTTGAGGAGAGGGTACAGACTCTTGTGCGATCGCAGATGACCTTCACCGCAGAAACCACCCAAGCAATTGGGAGCCTTATGTCCCAGTTGACTCAACTCACCGAGGCAGTGGGACAAATCCAACAGGAGTGGGAGACATTTCCCTCTCCGCCTCAAGTCAATACCAGAGAGGAAGTCGACCCACTTCTTATTGAGGGACGGGTTGATGATCGTTTGGAGGAACCTTCCGAGTTTGGAGGGAATGAGGAGTTTACTCCTAAGGAAGAGGAAGTAGGTTTATCTAACGATGTAGAGGAGGTTGACTTGGGCTTACAACAGTTCTCCGAGTTTAGAGGGAATGAGGAACTCACTGCCCAGTGTTCCCCACTTAAGCGGCTTAAGCCCAAAGAGAAAAATGAACCCCCTCTCATGTATCTCCCACTGTTGATCCGCGCTGCCTACGTTTTCCTTTTGCGCTCCTATGAGTCTAGAGAACGAGGAGCTCACTGCCCTCCGTGTGATGGTTCGATGGAACAATCTCCCACTACTGAGGAGTGGGAAGCTGAGATTGATTATTTGCAGTCCTTAATGGACGAGCAAGATAGGAAGTATGGGTTTGAGAGTGAGTCTCTTATTTTTGGGGACCAAGACTGTGTTGAGAAACCAGACTTGGCGGATGAGGTTTTGGTAGAAGAGTCGGAGTCGACGGTAGTGGAACATATTGATTTTCTTGGTGTTTATGATTATGTTTTTGTTTATCTTCCTTCTATCGCAAATTATATCCACTGCTCGAAAATTAATTTGGTTTCACATGAGCACTTAGAGGCGCTTCAATTTCTTAAAACAGTTCGGCAATTGCTTTACTCGAAGTATCTTTTCTTGTGGTCTGGCCGAGTTCAATTTTTAGTGCAAAGCTTAGCGTGGGGTGGTGCATTCATGGGATTCATCTTTGTGGATTTGATTAATTTTCGAATTCCACATTTCAAAGATCTCTCTCTCTCTCTCTCTTTCTAGTTTGAAAAAAAAAAAAAAAACATGATGGTCTTGTATAGCCACCCACTCTTCAATTCGAGTTGGGGGATGGGGAGAAAAGTATGACACGTGAGGCTGCGTGAACGCCTGGGGGTGTTCTTTCTTTATTTTGTTTTATTTGTTGTGGGCCGGCTTTCACCAGCGGGCGGTACTGATATCATTTGTTGCCTAGTAGGTAGTTAGTTCTTGAATCTTTTGCAGGACGAGCATGCTACCACACCAGCCTTGGTAGTTTGGGCCTCTCCGCCGGAGTGAGTGAGGCCTTCAGGTGCCTCGAACAGGGGTGCCACGAAATGTGGCGGTTGTAAGTCCAACAAGCTTTGGTGCGGCTCTATGTGACTAGCTGTGGACCTTGTTAGGTCCGAAGGAGCGGATCCTGGAAGCCGTTCCGATGACGAAACGCAACGGTGACGGCAAATTCCTCATACATCGGCCGGGGTCATGGTGGTTGGCTGCCACCTCAGGTTCACCCTTTCCTTCTCTTTGTTTTTCTCTTTCTTTGTCTCTATGCTCTGGGGACAGAGCACATTTCAAGTTGGGGGGAGGGTGTACTTCGTATGTGTTTTTGATTTAAAAAAAGAAAAAAGGAAAGAAGGATGCTTGGGTGTAACTATTCTTGGTTGATGACTGTTAATTAGCACTATAGTGGTTACTGTGCGAGTTGGAGTCTCGATATGATTTCATGGATAGACTTAAGCTCGTGAACATGACGTTGAAGAAGTACTTGGTTAGCCCGTATCATCCATAGTTGGATATCGTTTGGTCACTTGAAAGCATGCTCACACACACACTGTCCCACTTGATGAATTACCGGTCTCGAGTTTGGTTCATGTGTCATTGGTAATCTGGTGTGTGTTAACTTGTTTGATGGGATTTTTGTGGAACTCCTTCTAAAGAAAGAAGAAAGAAAAGAAAAGAAGAGGAAAAAAAAAGAGTTATGTGTGCTATATTGTTAATGCTTATCCGGGCGTCCATTGAGTAGTAACCGGACAATCGGGGTATGCTCCCACCGTGTTGTTCACGTCAAAAGATGGATAGACCTTGTGAAAGTATCGCTTAATGTTGTTAGCTTGGATCTCAATAAAGCCTTTTTGACTTGAGCAATTAAGTCCGTAGGGGTCTCTTAAAACCTGGTGCTCTAAGGCCGTTTGGCTTGGGGATAGCCGACCCAAAGCTCGCTAAAGAGTCAACTAGAAAGCCCGAGAGATCCGGCATTGCACGACTATGAGAAAAAAAGCAAAGAAAGAAAAGGAAGGAGTGTGCTTAAAGAAACACTGGGCTATCAACGGTGGGTGAACTGTTCTCGAGATTGGTAAATTTCTTTATGTGGCTTTTCATTCACGCATGCCATTTGAAAATTCGCTATCCGATCGTAGGTGAGAGGATTAATTTTTGTGCTAAGTCTGGTACGGAGTTCATTTGTTTAACTTTATCCATGAATGAAATATCTTGCCTTTGACATACTTGACAGTTATTATAGTGCTTTTAGAAGTTATTGATTGGGTTGAGTCGCATTCGAAGTGTCCGAGTCCTTTGTGTTTTGTGGGTGATCACTACTGAAAACCCTCACGAGACTTCACTCGTCCTATCGGGGCCGCCCGGGGGTTTAAAAGATCTATCCTTTCATTTATTTGTTTTATTCTTTTTGTTGCTAGGGACTAGCAACCTTCAAGTTGGGGGGTGTGATAGGCACGGGATATCGTAGATATAAGTGCCTAAATAGGGTAGTTTTAACACGTTGTTATCTAATTTATTCCCTATTTTCCACTTGATGCGTTGCTTTGGTATGTTTTTGTGTTTTTGTTAATTTTCAGGAAAATAAGGCTGTTTTAGCGCCATGACTGGATTGCAGAGACTTGAAGGCCGAGATGGAGCTAGAGAGCATGAGAGGCCGTGGAGACCAAGCAGTGAACTTAATTTCACGAGGGAAGCACTTTGGATCGTCGTGAGCGCTACAAGGATTTTGGTGGAGCGCTCGAAAATGGCACAGAAATTGAACAGAAGCTTGGGGAGCGCTACACCAAAAGTGGTGTAGCGCTACCGGTGATCAATAGGGGGGTCAACCAGTCAAAGGGGGAGATAAGCAAGCGGTAGCGCTACACCACTTTTGGTGTAGCGCTACAAATAGCTTATCTTGGCCAGTGAACGGCAGCGTTTCGGTCTTCCGCAGAGGATAATCCTATTCTGTCTCGGATTTTAATTAGAAATTAGGGATTAGTATAAATACTTATCTTTTAGCTTGAACAAAGGGGTCCACATTCATAACTTAGGTTTTATTTTCTTAACTTTGGCGGCTGCTCTCAGGATTAATTTTTCAGATTCAAGTTTAATTCAAGTTCTTCAGGATTTCCGGTTTTGATTTCTTGTCCTTCGCATCCGTTCTCTCGCTGCAAATATTTGGTATCGTGTTTTATTTATTTCTTTCAATTGTTTGAAGCATGTTTAGATCTTGGTTTAATATGTTGGCTGCGTTTAATGGAATTATGAGCGAGTAATCTCGTAGAGTGCGGCCGCAGGGCGAAGGCGTTCCGTGGCTAGTTTGATTAATGTTCTTACCTCGGGATCGAATTAATTTAATTTTTGAGCAATTTTAGAAGACGAAAACTCTTCTAACAAACAAAACCCAGGCAGCGCCGGAATTCGAATGCGCACAGAATCTGGTGACAGGTGGTGCGCATATGTTAAGGATCCTTTTTCCTATTCTCAAATCAATAAAATGAATAATTGTGGCCCGAGTAAACATTGGTCAGGCTAGTTACGGACGTTGGGTTCCCACGGCTGTACTCTCCTTTTCAAATTCATATTTAGTTAAGTTAGTTGGGTAATTTAATTAGTCAATTAATCATTAAACAAGGGGTGGCTACCTAAGAGCCAAGATAAACTGTGAACCCGTCATCTTTGAGTCCTGCACACGTTCGTCCGTCTCTGTGGATTCGACTCCGGTACTCCGGATATTATGCTACGTCGGTCAAGAGTCCTACGCTTGGGACGCGTCTTATTTTTAGTCACCTGGTCGGTCAAGCAAGATGGGTGTGAGGATTTATGTGGGGTCGCTCATGACCTAATGTTCGAGCCTTTGGGCAACCCTCCGCCCAAGGTTCTTCTGTCTTTAGTCCAGCCGCCTAAACCAGAGTTAAAGCCTCTCCCGGACACGCTCAAGTATGCCTTTTTGAAGGGCAACGATACTTATCCGGTGGTGATTTCCTCAACACTCGAGGAGGATCAAGAGAGGAAGTTGCTTGCCTTACTGAGAGAGCACATGGGTGCACTAGGTTGGACCATAGCTGATTTGCATGGTATAAGCCCCACGGTATGTACACACCGAATCATTCTTGAGGATAGTGTTAAACCGTCTAGACAACCTCAGAGGCGCTTGAACCCAAACATGAAATAGGTGGTTCGGGCGGAAGTCCTTAAACTTTTAGATGCGGGTATTATATACCCAATTGCCCATAATGAGTGGGTAAGCCCAGTACAGGTTGTGCCTAAGAAGGCTAGGGTCACAGTGGTGACCAATGAGCAAGGTGAGTTAGTGCCGACCCGTATCCCTACAGGTTGGAGGGTTTGCATCGATTACCGGAAGCTCAATGCGAGCACCCGGAAAGACCACTTCCCTCTCCCCTTCATTGATCAAATTTTGGAGAGGGTAGCTGGTCGAGCGTTTTATTACTTCTTAGATGGGTACTCAGGGTACAACCAGATAGAGGTTGCGTTAGAGGACCAGGAAAAAACCACTTTCACCTGTCCGTATGGTACATATGCTTACCGTCGCATGCCCTTTGGGTTTTGCAATGCGCCTGGTACCTTTTCCAGGTGTATGATGGGAATTTTTAGTGACATGGTTGAGAGAATAGTTGAGGTCTTTATGGACAATTTTTGGTCTTCGGGGACTCATTCGATGGGTGCCTAGAGACTTTAGGCAAGGTCTTACAGAGGTGTGAGGAGAAGCACTTAGTGTTAAATTGGGAAAAGTGCCACTTCATGGTGACCCAAGGGATTGTGTTAGGGCACATCGTGTCCTCCAAGGGTATTGAGGTGGACAAAGCCAAGATAGACTTGATCCGTAATCTTCCTACCCCTAAGTCTGTCAAAGATGTGCGTTCATTTCTTGGCCACGCTGGTTTCTACCGGCGGTTCATTAAAGATTTTAGTGCTATCTCCCGTCCATTGTGTCAATTGTTGGCAAAGGACGCACCATTTGTGTGGTCTGAGGCATGTGAGGGGGCATTCGTAAAGTTGAAGCGGAGTCTCACAACTCCGCCGATTGTGCAATCCCCTGATTGGAGTCTTCCCTTTGAGTTGATGTGTGATGCTTCTGACTATGCAGTCGGAGCTGTTTTAGGACAGAGGAGAGGGAAGGACCCATGTGTGATTTACTACGTGAGCAAGACACTCAATGAGGCACAAATGAATTACACCACTACAGAGAAAGAGTTGTTAGCGGTGGTGTTTGCCTTAGATAAGTTTCGGTCCTATCTGGTGGGCTCGCAGATCATGGTGTTTACCGATCATGCGGCCCTGAAGTATTTGATGACCAAACAGGATGCGAAAGCTCACCTTATCCGGTGGATTCTGCTTCTGCAAGAATTCCACCTTGTCATTAAGGATAAGAAGGGGGTGGAGAATGTGGTCGCTGACCATCTGTCTCGTCTAGAGTTTGAGGACCCCACCTCTGATCTTCCCATTAGAGATTCTTTCCCAGATGAGCAGTTGTTCGCTGCTAATGAGTGCCCATGGTATGCGGATATCGCCAACTATTTGGTGACTGGGCAGATTCCTTCGCATTGGTCTACCCAGGAGAAGCAGCGGTTTTTGAGAAGTGTCCGCCAGTACATATTTGATGACCCTTATTTGTTCAAATACTGTGCGGACCAGATTGTGCGTAGATGTGTCCCTGAGTCTGACCAGCAGGGAGTCATAGAGTTTTGCCATAGTGAGGCGTGTGGGGGTCACTTCTCTGCGAAGAAGACCACCGCCAAGATTTTACAATGTGGGTTCTGGTGGCCCGATATGTTCAAGGGTGTACACATGTTGTGTCGGTCATGTGACCATTGCCAAAAGCTTGGCAAGTTGTCTGCACGTCACGAGATGCCCCTCAGGCCAATTCTTGTGCTAGAGGTATTTGATTGCTGGGGCATCGACTTTATGGGTCCATTTTCTTCTACCTCGGGATCGAATTAATTTAATTTTTGAGCAATTTTAGAAGACGAAAACTCTGCTGACAAACAAAACCCAGGCATCGCGGGAATTCGAATGCGCACGGAATCTGGTGACAGGTGGTGCGCATTTGTTAGGGAGCTTTTCTTTTATTCTAAAATCAGTAAAAAGGAAAATTGTGGCCCGAGTAAACATCGGTTAGGCTAGTTGCGGACGCTGGGTTCCCTCAGCTGTGCTCTCATTTTTAATCTGCATTCAATAAATTAGTCGATGAGTTAGTTAATTAATCTCATCAAATCAAGGGCTGGCTACCTAATAGCCAGTTAAACTACAGTTTCACACTTTTGAGTCAACACTGTTTGTCGTCTCTGTGGTTCGACTCCGGTACTTCCGGATATTGTACTACACTGATCGAGAGTCCTACGCTTGGGATGCGTCTTTATTTTAGTCACCTAGTCGGTCAAAGCATTTTTGGCGCCGTTGCCGGGGACGGTAGCGAGTGTTTAAAGGTGTAGAGTCGTAGTTAATTTTTTCTTTTAGTCGAGTCACCATAGGTCGAAAACAGGACCCTCTCTATTATTGCGACCCGACACATCGGTTAGTGAGAAAAGAACTGGAGTCAAGTCAGCCTGTGTTGTCTAGTTTTTCATCTTCTAGTTCAGAGTCAGACTTAGCTGAGTATCAGTCAGAGTCTATTCCCATTAGTGATTTTTATATAGAGTTGCCGTTTGAGTCAGTTAGTGTCAGTAATCCGCTTTTCCAGCCTGAGCTAGAGTCAGAGAGAGACGAAATGGCAGACCAGCGATTAGTTGCTCAGCCGTCGTTGAGAGAACACCTTCATCCTGAGAGGACCACTCCTCTTGGACCCATTGTGTTCCCTCGAGAGACACAAGAGGCACGCAATACCTTTACGGTCAAACCTGGTGTCCTTAACAGTCTCCCAAACTTCTATGGGAGAGAGTGCGATGACCCGTATGAGCATGTACGAACATTCGAGGGATTGGTGTGCAAAAGGGTTAAATAATTCAATGTTATTATAGATGCAAATGAACCGAGCCACTAACGAGCAACACAAGAAATTACATTTGAATACGTTAGCCAGCATAGCATACTTGCACAAGAAATATGCAAAGTTCCACGAAACAGCCATTTAGTGCATGCAAACAATCTGGTCGCCCACATTAGCACCCGACCACATTGGCACTGAGGTGGATATGGACACGACGCAGCTGTCTTGTGTTTCTAATCTACTCTCCACAGTTTGCTCATCATCCTCTTAGTTCAACGCGCAGACATCCTCGCTAAGAAGTGATTTGAGTTAACCTAATTTAGTTGAACCACTTTTGTTTTTATGGCAACAATTAGCTAATGATTCTATAGGGCTTAAATACCTCCAGATCTGTTTATGCTTAATTAATCTTTTATAATATCGTCTATTTATAAATAAAAAAAAGAGAGGAATATATAGGAATCGCATACAGTTCAAAAATATATTTATAGACGACTTTCATATTGCTTATATTTTTTTCACGTAGGGAAACTGAAACGCATGGCTATCAATCAAAAGGGTGTGGTTAATCTCCAACTAAATTTCATATTAAGTATTATAAAATATGATTATCAAACCAACTTAATTATTTATTACTTAACCTTTTAGGTTTGTATTATGAGAGGGTGTATTACGCGGATACGCGTATCAGACACCAAAGAATCTGAGCACCCATTCTTATAGCAATAAAGATGGTAAATTGCATTGACACCCCTTGAGGTTTATCTTTTTCATGGATAACCCTTGTAAATGAACCAAGCTGCTTAAAAATTATTCGAGGTCGACTCTGTAAATACATGCCCGAGTTCTATTTGGGTGATAAACGATCCGATCTAACTTGAACAATAATTTTAGGCTCATTTAATAAATAATTCGAATATGAACCTGACAGTACCGCTCAACTAGACTCGCGAACCTGGAGTATGCATGTATATCTTATAAGAATTACACATATATTCTTGAATATGGATAAACTTTTACATGTGCATAACGAGAAAAACAATGTACAATAAACCCTTTTTGCCGCCCTACGCTCGCGCATGAGAAACAACAATATGTGTGTTTCAACAGCACCCCTAATAGATAATTTTCTCTCCAAACAAGTGACATTTAATGAGCCAAAATGGTGTTTATATATAATTTCAACCTCTCCGATAAAAAAGTAATTAACAGCTATCAAGTCTAGGTGTTTGGGACTTTCCCTATTAGGTGTTTTTAGGGCTTTGACCCAAATGGTGTTTTTATTTTCATCCAACATTTGGTTGGATTTCTCTCTCCTCACCTAATATACCATTTGTCAAGTTTTCTTTAATAAACTTTTTGCTTAAAAAAAAAAAAAAGGAACTCTAGTAGCTTATTTTGATTCAAAATGACTTTTGTTTTACGCATTGAAGGAGCTGAAGAACTATTTTTTGGGAAGAAAACAACAAATTTATTCTATTTTGGTTAAAATGAATTTGCCAACATAAGCCTTTTTGCTAATTGCAACACCTTTGTCCTAGAATAGTTGTTGATTGGTGTTAGTAAAATGAACATTGAAACCATAAATTATAGTCATTTCCCATACGTGAATAGTGTATGTGTCATTAAGACAAATCACAAGGGCTTCAGGCGAAATTTACTCTAACAATATCATTCAACTAAGCATTTACTAATGTCCAATCAGTCACATTTTTTGAGAAGGTGAGATTAACACATCAAAGTTCTATGTAATGAGCAACTCAAATGTGCAAATAGCATTAACTTTGAGCCACTAATTTCATTTTCTGGGTAATTTTCTAGATAACTATTCTAGGTACTTACCATTTTCCTTGATAGTAACAAAGATCTTTACAATGAAGGGCCACAATAGGAGCCACAACCGATGAGCGTTACACCCATAATACAAGAGCTCCAATTAAAGCTAGGTAATGTAAACTAATATATCATTCCTAGCACATAGAAAATACAATAATAGGGGGAAAAAAAAAAAAAACAAAGATCCTACGCATACGTGTGATCTTTGATCTCATGCAACATGGTCCCAAGGGGTTCTACCATGGATTCCAACCGGCCAGCTCAGAGGATATTTGAGATTCAACATGGATTTACAACCTCAAAGTTTTATAATGATATGATCTTCACCAATAGCTAATTATCCAAATATCTCAAGAAAGTCACCTTACACTTGTGTTTGATGTACCCTTTGCTGTGTTTCAATAAAATTTTGTTGCGAATAAAAAAAAAAAAAAAGATCTCAATAAAATTTAAACAACGACGAACAATGAAAAAAATTGATGGGAGAAATAG
This sequence comes from Vaccinium darrowii, assembly GCA_020921065.1. Lineage (NCBI taxonomy): Eukaryota > Viridiplantae > Streptophyta > Magnoliopsida > Ericales > Ericaceae > Vaccinium > Vaccinium darrowii. The sequence goes on from CM037154.1 coordinate 11,535,258, forward strand.
GGGCAAAAAACACCTCATTCTATTTAGAACATGTCTTCATAGTACATGGTTCAACACAAATTGAAAACCAAACACAACACAAATTGAAACTCAAACACAGATAAGTACACACACCAGAAGGGCACGATCCGATATCCTCCATTATTCATACATACTTAAAACACGGTGCAAGGATATTGTAAATAACACTTATAAGCTTAATTCCCTCCTCGATCATTACGGGGGACCACCATGACCTCCTTCGAATCCGCCGTCATGTCCATGTTCACCGCCATGTCCGTCTTCGCCGTCATGTCCATGTTCACCACCATGTCCGTCTTCGCCGTCAGGTCCATGTTCACCACCATGTCCGTCTTCGCTGTCATGTCCATGTTCACCACCATGTCCGTCTTCGCCGTCGGGTCCATGTTCACCGCCATGTCCGTCTTCGCCGTCAGGTCCATGTTCACCGCCATGTCCGTCATCATGTCCGTCTTCGCCGTCGGGTCCATGTTCACCGCCATGTGCGTCTTCGCCGTCAGGTCCATGTTCACCGCCATGTCCGTCTTCGCCGTCATGTCCATGTTCACCGTGCCCGTGGTCCCAATCGCCACCCTCATAATACTTGGCATCATCTATCCCACTAGAATGTTCAGCTGCACAAATGATAAATATGCTCGAATAGTTTAGAGGTGATTACAAACAAGTGTCACAAGAATAATATGAACATATTCAAGCGAAAGGTCGGGTTGTATACTGGAACTCAATGATGACAAGCGGAATAAAACAAAGGTAAATCCATGGCTTAATCAAGGAATAAAAGTCAATAAACTCAGTTTAGATAAAACTCACTAGAAGGGGAAGTCTCAGCCAAATCCCTGGCTGTCACCGCCGAGTTAAAGAGAAGAACAAGGGCCAGAAAAAGCCCAAGGAAAACAATTGCTTTGGAACCCATTTTGCTCTTTAGTATTTAATGGTATTGGATTGAATGAAGTTGAAGTACAAATTCGATGTCTACTTATAGGCTCGTAGAGATACCAGTGGTGAGTACAACTGTACACGTAAAAATTGTTTGACATATGAGGCTAGTAGGCTACGATATGGTTGACTAAGTCAGTAATTTATTTATTTTGGTTAAGTCTAACTTTTGTTTTTATGCTAGGTCATCTGCCCCTATATGATAATCAAAAACCTCTTAGACCGTGAAAATTGAATCAATAACCTCTTATATGATGATCATCCCTTGTGTAAATAAAAATGGGACCGATCAGTGCTCTATTTGACAATCCGAATCGTTCATTTGACAAATTTCAATGTGTCTAACGACCATGGGAGAAAGTAATTCATTGGATATCGGTGTTGTCACACGAAAAATGGAGTACCATACTTTGATCGTTTATTTCTATTCATATGAATATGATTTGACAAAGCGCTTAACGATCTCAAATAAAATCGGTTTTTTTTTTTTTTTTTCATTGATGTTAAACTCAACGAGACCTACTCAATGAACAGTTCGGGTTGTCAATTATGACAGTGTTGGATCCCGTTGTGATAGTACGAAAAATGGATCATCACACAATGGGATGTTTAATTGTGCAAATAGAATTAGATGTTACGAAAATGTTAGGATACATGAAATTATAAAGTACTGATCATGTATGGATACCCGTAAGATATTTTTGGAAAAACATTGGAGGGCCTATGTAATTGTAAACTTCCTACACTCCTTATGTGAAAAAAACATTGGAGGGTGGACCTATGTAATTATAAACCTTGCTCCTTCACTCGTGTGAAATAATGCAAGGAAACACAAAAAAAAAAATAGACCATGGTCTTCATGTAGAAATAACTACAATTAAGTTGAAACAAAATTTTCAAAATTAGTCGCCGTGTGCGTTAGGTGTCTCAGACACCTGAGTTCTAAACTCTTTTTTAAAAAAATGGAAATAAAGCAAATGATTTGTTATGCAACTATAACTATTATACCATACCCATTGAACTAGCGTGCTTGTTTTGCAAAAATAAACAAGATATAAATCAACAAAACCCGAAGATATATATATATATATATATATATCTGTGTGTGTGTGTTTATATCACCATCATATTAGAATCAACAAACTTTACTTACCCAAAAAAAAAAAGTCAACAAAAATAGAAACAAGTCTGAAAGAGTTAGTCGGTATTTAAAATATAAAACAGTTATAAATTAATCAACAAAACAAGTAGATATATATTTATATTACCATCAAATTAGAATCAGTCAAAAGAGAGTTTGAAATATATAAAAAAACAATGTTTTCCCAAAATCAAACTGACAGAAATATCAACAAATAAGTAGATATGTTTTGTCTGTCGAGTTTTTATTTTTTATTTTATCGGCAGAAGAAGATAAATATTGAAATTAATAAGGATACATCGAGAGAGAAAAGAACGAAGGAAAATAAAATAAAATAGGGGATGGGTATTAACCAAAGGTGGTGAGTGGCCGTCAATTCTAGTTTTCTTCCTTGGGGTTTTTATCGTTGTGTTTGACGATAGATTAGTAAAGATGTCGCGAACAAAACAGTGGGGACAAGTCTGTCTTAAGGATTGATATGGTACCAAATGTTAGCCTTCATCGTTTTTATGTTATTTCTAGGATAATCTAATGGTATACATAGTTTACATCAGCACAGTTGTTAAAAAAAAAAAAATGAAGCAGTTTCTGGGAATGGCACCACTCCCTTTTCTACCTTTAAAAAGTGCACATTCTCAACGCATAAGTTTTTAAAAGAGAGAGGGCATGCCAAGGTTTTAACTACTGGTTTTGCAACACGTAACGGTAACGGTTTTGGTGTAACAGTTTCAATAATATCGAACTTTAAATACCGGAAATCGGGTGTAGGAGTCGTGAATTTTTAAAAACCATTTTTTCATAAAAAAATTATTTTAAATTGCTTAAATAACCCATAATGGTTGAGTATCGGCCGTAATGATCATGAACTGGTCCGTGAATCGGATACGTAACGGGAACTAGCTGATACGCATGCGATTTTTCTCTCTCAGCGGTATACCAAGGTGTAACGATATCGGAGAGGCAAAAACCATTATGTAGCAGCCAATACACTACGTAACGGCCGGTATTTGAAACCATGGGGTATGCATTAAGAAAATTTTACAAGTCAATCTCAAGTTGGACAAAGAAGCCGGGAGATCTCAATTAAAAAAAAAGAATACACAAATTGGGACGAAGGCAGTAATTCTTTATTATGTAGTGTCAAAATTCCCCGAAGCTCTTCCTCATTAAAAAGTTAATGATAAGCTCACATATATACTATTAATCATGATAGGGATAAATAATGCAATGTTATTATAGATGCAAATGAACCGAGCTGCTAACGAGCAACACAAGAAATTACATTTGAATACGTTAGCCAGCATAGCATCCCCTGATTAATTTTTTCTGCAAACCGAGCTGCTAACGAGCAACACAAGAAATTACATTTGAATACGTTAGCCAGCATAGCATCCCCTGATTAATTTTTTCTGCAGAAAAAACACTTCCATTGTTACATAGACAAGAGACATGCAAAGTTCCATGGACGACCACATTGGCACTGAGGTGGATATGGACGCGACGCAGCTGTGTTGTGTTGCTAATCTACTCTCCACACTTTGCTCATCATCCTCTTAGTTCAATGCGCAGACGTCCTTGCTAAGAAGTGACATGTGTTAACCTAAATTATGTTACTTTAGTTGAACCTGCTTTGTTTTTATTGCAAAAATAAATAAAAATAGAGGAATATATAGGAATCGCATACAGTTCAAAAATATCGTCTATTTATAGTATTGTTTATATTTTGTTCACGTAGGGAAACTGAAACGCATGGCTATCAATCAAAAGGGTGTGGTTAATCTCCAACTAAATTTCATATTAAGTATTATAAAATATGATTATCAAACCAACTTAATTACTTATTACTTAACCTTTTAGGTTTGTATTATGAGAGGGTGTATTACGCCGATACGCGTATCAGACACCAAAGAATCTGAGCACCCATTCTTATAGCAATAAAGATGGTAAATTGCACTGACACCCCCTGAGGTTTGTCTTTTTCATGGATAACCCTTGTAAATGAACCAAGCTGCTTAAAAATTATTCGAGGTCGACTCTGTAAATACATGCCCGAGTTCTATTTGGGTGATAAACGATCCGATCTAACTTGAACAATAATTTTAGGCTCATTTAATAAATAATTCGAATATGAACCTGACAGTACCGCTCAACTAGACTCGCGAACCTGGAGTATGCATGTATATCTTATAAGAATTACACATATATTCTTGAATATGTATAAACTTTTACATGTGCATAACGAGAAAAACAATGTACAATAAACCCTTTTTGCCGCCCTACGCTCGCGCATGAGAAACAACAATATGTGTGTTTCAACAGCACCCCTAATAGATAATTTTCTCTCCAAACAAGTGACATTTAATGAGCCAAAATGGTGTTTATATATAATTTCAACCTCTCCGATAAAAAAGTAATTAACAGCTATCAAGTCTAGGTGTTTGGGACTTTCCCTATTAGGTGTTTTTAGGGCTTTGACCCAAATGGTGTTTTTATTTTCATCCAACATTTGGTTGGATTTCTCTCTCCTCACCTAATATACCATTTGTCAAGTTTCTTTAATAAACTTTTTGCTTAAAAAAAAAAAAAAAGGAACTCTAGTAGCTTATTTTGATTCAAAATGACTTTTGTTTTACGCATTGAAGGAGCTGAAGAACTATTTTTTGGGAAGAAAACAACAAATTTATTCTATTTTGGTTAAAATGAATTTGCCAACATAAGCCTTTTTGCTAATTGCAACACCTTTGTCCTAGAATAGTTGTTGATTGGTGTTAGTAAAATGAACATTGAAACCATAATTAAATTATAGTCATTTCCCATACGTGAATAGTGTATGTGTCATTAAGACAAATCACAAGGGCTTCAGGCGAAATTTACTCTAACAATATCATTCAACTAAGCATTTACTAATGTCCAATCAGTCACATTTTTTGAGAAGGTGAGATTAACACATCAAAGTTCTATGTAATGAGCAACTCAAATGTGCAAATAGCATTAACTTTGAGCCACTAATTTCATTTTCTGGGTAATTTTCTAGATAACTATTCTAGGTACTTACCATTTTCCTTGATAGTAACAAAGATCTTTACAATGAAGGGCCACAATAGGAGCCACAACCGATGAGCGTTACACCCATAATACAAGAGCTCCAATTAAAGCTAGGTAATGTAAACTAATATATCATTCCTAGCACATAGAAAATACAATAATAGGGGAAAAAAAAAAAAAAACAAAGATCCTACGCATACGTGTGATCTTTGATCTCATGCAACATGGTCCCAAGGGGTTCTACCATGGATTCCAACCGGCCAGCTCAGAGGATATTTGAGTTCAACATGGATTTACAACCTCAAAGTTTTATAATGATATGATCTTCACCAATAGCTAATTCTCCAAATATCTCAAGAAAGTCACCTTACACTTGTGTTTGATGTACCCTTTGCTGTGTTTCAATAAAATTTTGTTGCGAATAAAAAAAAAAAAAGATCTCAATAAAATCTAAACAACGACGAACAATGAAAAAAATTGATGGGAGAAATAGGGGCAAAAAACACCTCATTCTATTTAGAACATGTCTTCATAGTACATGGTTCAACACAAATTGAAAACCAAACACAACACAAATTGAAACTCAAACACAGATAAGTACACACACCAGAAGGGCACGATCCGATATCCTCCATTATTCATACATACTTAAAACACGGTGCAAGGATATTGTAAATAACACTTATAAGCTTAATTCCCTCCTCGATCATTACGGGGGGCCACCATGACCTCCTTCGAATCCGCCGTCATGTCCATGTTCACCGCCATGTCCGTCTTCGCCGTCATGTCCATGTTCACCACCATGTCCGTCTTCGCCGTCAGGTCCATGTTCACCACCATGTCCGTCTTCGCTGTCATGTCCATGTTCACCGCCATGTCCGTCTTCGCCGTCGGGTCCATGTTCACCGCCATGTCCGTCTTCGCCGTCAGGTCCATGTTCACCGCCATGTCCGTCATCATGTCCGTCTTCGCCGTCGGGTCCATGTTCACCGCCATGTGCGTCTTCGCCGTCAGGTCCATGTTCACCGCCATGTCCGTCTTCGCCGTCATGTCCATGTTCACCGTGCCCGTGGTCCCAATCGCCACCCTCATAATACTTGGCATCATCTATCCCACTAGAATGTTCAGCTGCACAAATGATAAATATGCTCGAATAGTTTAGAGGTGATTACAAACAAGTGTCACAAGAATAATATGAACATATTCAAGCGAAAGGTCGGGTTGTATACTGGAACTCAATGATGACAAGCAGAATAAAACAAAGGTAAATCCATGGCTTAATCAAGGTATAAAAGTCAATAAACTCAGTTTAGATAAAACTCACTAGAAGGAGAAGTCTCAGCCAAATCCCTGGCTGTCACCGCCGAGTTAAAGAGAAGAACAAGGGCCAGAAAAAGCCCAAGGAAAACAATTGCTTTGGAACCCATTTTGCTCTTTAGTATTTAATGGTATTGGATTGAATGAAGTTGAAGTACAAATTCGATGTCTACTTATAGGCTCGTAGAGATACCAGTGGTGAGTACAACTGTACACGTAAAAATTGTTTGACATATGAGGCTAGTAGGCTACGATATGGTTGACTAAGTCAGTAATTTATTTATTTTGGTTAAGTCTAACTTTTGTTTTTATGCTAGGTCATCTGCCCCTATATGATAATCAAAAACCTCTTAGACCGTGAAAATTGAATCAATAACCTCTTATATGATGATCATCCCTTGTGTAAATAAAAAGTGGGACCGATCAGTGCTCTATTTGACAATCCGAATCGTTCATTTGACAAATTTCAATGTGTCTAACGACCATGGGAGAAAGTAATTCATTGGATATCGGTGTTGTCACACGAAAAATGGAGTACCATACTTTGATCGTTTATTTCTATTCATATGAATATGATTTGACAAAGCGCTTAACGATCTCAAATAAAATCGGTTTTTTTTTTTTTTTTTCATTGATGTTAAACTCAACGAGACCTACTCAATGAACAGTTCGGGTTGTCAATTATGACAGTGTTGGATCCCGTTGTGATAGTACGAAAAATGGATCATCACACAATGGGATGTTTAATTGTGCAAATAGAATTAGATGTTACGAAAATGTTAGGATACATGAAATTATAAAGTACTGATCATGTATGGATACCCGTAAGATATTTTTGGAAAAACATTGGAGGGCCTATGTAATTGTAAACTTCCTACACTCCTTATGTGAAAAAAACATTGGAGGGTGGACCTATGTAATTATAAACCTTGCTCCTTCACTCGTGTGAAATAATGCAAGGAAACACAAAAAAAAAAAATAGACCATGGTCTTCATGTAGAAATAACTACAATTAAGTTGAAACAAAACTTTCAAAATTAGTCGCCGTGTGCGTTAGGTGTCTCAGACACCTGAGTTCTAAACTCTTTTTTAAAAAAATGGAAATAAAGCAAATGATTTGTTATGCAACTATAACTATTATACCATACCCATTGAACTAGCGTGCTTGTTTTGCAAAAATAAACAAGATATAAATCAACAAAACCCGAAGATATATATATATATATATATATATATATATATATATATATATATATATATATATATCTGTGTGTGTGTGTTTATATCACCATCATATTAGAATCAACAAACTTTACTTACCCAAAAAAAAAAGTCAACAAAAATAGAAACAAGTCTGAAAGAGTTAGTCGGTATTTAAAATATAAAACAGTTATAAATTAATCAACAAAACAAGTAGATATATATTTATATTACCATCAAATTAGAATCAGTCAAAAGAGAGTTTGAAATATATAAAAAAACAATGTTTTCCCAAAATCAAACTGACAGAAATATCAACAAATAAGTAGATATGTTTTGTCTGTCGAGTTTTTATTTTTTATTTTATCGGCAGAAGAAGATAAATATTGAAATTAATAAGGATACATCGAGAGAGAAAAGAACGAAGGAAAATAAAATAAAATAGGGGATGGGTATTAACCAAAGGTGGTGAGTGGCCGTCAATTCTAGTTTTCTTCCTTGGGGTTTTTATCGTTGTGTTTGACGATAGATTAGTAAAGATGTCGCGAACAAAACAGTGGGGACAAGTCTGTCTTAAGGATTGATATGGTACCAAATGTTAGCCTTCATCGTTTTTATGTTATTTCTAGGATAATCTAATGGTATACATAGTTTACATCAGCACAGTTGTTAAAAAAAAAAAAATGAAGCAGTTTCTGGGAATGGCACCACTCCCTTTTCTACCTTTAAAAAGTGCACATTCTCAACGCATAAGTTTTTAAAAGAGAGAGGGCATGCCAAGGTTTTAACTACTGGTTTTGCAACACGTAACGGTAACGGTTTTGGTGTAACAGTTTCAATAATATCGAACTTTAAATACCGGAAATCGGGTGTAGGAGTCGTGAATTTTTAAAAACCATTTTTTCATAAAAAAATTATTTTAAATTGCTTAAATAACCCATAATGGTTGAGTATCGGCCGTAATGATCATGAACTGGTCCGTGAATCGGATACGTAACGGGAACTAGCTGATACGCATGCGATTTTTCTCTCTCAGCGGTATACCAAGGTGTAACGATATCGGAGAGGCAAAAACCATTATGTAGCAGCCAATACACTACGTAACGGCCGGTATTTGAAACCATGGGGTATGCATTAGGAAAATTTTACAAGTCAATCTCAAGTTGGACAAAGAAGCCGGGAGATCTCAATTAAAAAAAAAGAATACACAAATTGGGACGAAGGCAGTAATTCTTTATTATGTAGTGTCAAAATTCCCCGAAGCTCTTCCTCATTAAAAAGTTAATGATAAGCTCACATATATACTATTAATCATGATAGGGATAAATAATGCAATGTTATTATAGATGCAAATGAACCGAGCTGCTAACGAGCAACACAAGAAATTACATTTGAATACGTTAGCCAGCAGTAGCATCCCCTGATTAATTTTTTCTGCAAACCGAGCTGCTAACGAGCAACACAAGAAATTACATTTGAATACGTTAGCCAGCATAGCATCCCCTGATTAATTTTTTCTGCAGAAAAAACACTTCCATTGTTACATAGACAAGAGACATGCAAAGTTCCATGGACGACCACATTGGCACTGAGGTGGATATGGACGCGACGCAGCTGTGTTGTGTTGCTAATCTACTCTCCACACTTTGCTCATCATCCTCTTAGTTCAATGCGCAGACGTCCTTGCTAAGAAGTGACATGTGTTAACCTAAATTATGTTACTTTAGTTGAACCTGCTTTGTTTTTATTGCAAAAATAAATAAAAATAGAGGAATATATAGGAATCGCATACAGTTCAAAAATATCGTCTATTTATAGTATTGTTTATATTTTGTTCACGTAGGGAAACTGAAACGCATGGCTATCAATCAAAAGGGTGTGGTTAATCTCCAACTAAATTTCATATTAAGTATTATAAAATATGATTATCAAACCAACTTAATTACTTATTACTTAACCTTTTAGGTTTGTATTATGAGAGGGTGTATTACGCCGATACGCGTATCAGACACCAAAGAATCTGAGCACCCATTCTTATAGCAATAAAGATGGTAAATTGCACTGACACCCCCTGAGGTTTGTCTTTTTCATGGATAACCCTTGTAAATGAACCAAGCTGCTTAAAAATTATTCGAGGTCGACTCTGTAAATACATGCCCGAGTTCTATTTGGGTGATAAACGATCCGATCTAACTTGAACAATAATTTTAGGCTCATTTAATAAATAATTCGAATATGAACCTGACAGTACCGCTCAACTAGACTCGCGAACCTGGAGTATGCATGTATATCTTATAAGAATTACACATATACTCTTGAATATGTATAAACTTTTACATGTGCATAACGAGAAAAACAATGTACAATAAACCCTTTTTGCCGCCCTACGCTCGCGCATGAGAAACAACAATATGTGTGTTTCAACAGCACCCCTAATAGATAATTTTCTCTCCAAACAAGTGACATTTAATGAGCCAAAATGGTGTTTATATATAATTTCAACCTCTCCGATAAAAAAGTAATTAACAGCTATCAAGTCTAGGTGTTTGGGACTTTCCCTATTAGGTGTTTTTAGGGCTTTGACCCAAATGGTGTTTTTATTTTCATCCAACATTTGGTTGGATTTCTCTCTCCTCACCTAATATACCATTTGTCAAGTTTTCTTTAATAAACTTTTTGCTTAAAAAAAAAAAAAAAAAAGGAACTCTAGTAGCTTATTTTGATTGAAAATGACTTTTGTTTTACGCATTGAAGGAGCTGAAGAACTATTTTTTGGGAAGAAAACAACAAATTTATTCTATTTTGGTTAAAATGAATTTGCCAACATAAGCCTTTTTGCTAATTGCAACACCTTTGTCCTAGAATAGTTGTTGATTGGTGTTAGTAAAATGAACATTGAAACCATAAATTATAGTCATTTCCCATACGTGAATAGTGTATGTGTCATTAAGACAAATCACAAGGGCTTCAGGCGAAATTTACTCTAACAATATCATTCAACTAAGCATTTACTAATGTCCAATCAGTCACATTTTTTGAGAAGGTGAGATTAACACATCAAAGTTCTATGTAATGAGCAACTCAAATGTGCAAATAGCATTAACTTTGAGCCACTAATTTCATTTTCTGGGTAATTTTCTAGATAACTATTCTAGGTACTTACCATTTTCCTTGATAGTAACAAAGATCTTTACAATGAAGGGCCACAATAGGAGCCACAACCGATGAGCGTTACACCCATAATACAAGAGCTCCAATTAAAGCTAGGTAATGTAAACTAATATATCATTCCTAGCACATAGAAAATACAATAATAGGGGAAAAAAAAAAAAAACAAAGATCCTACGCATACGTGTGATCTTTGATCTCATGCAACATGGTCCCAAGGGGTTCTACCATGGATTCCAACCGGCCAGCTCAGAGGATATTTGAGTTCAACATGGATTTACAACCTCAAAGTTTTATAATGATATGATCTTCACCAATAGCTAATTCTCCAAATATCTCAAGAAAGTCACCTTACACTTGTGTTTGATGTACCCTTTGCTGTGTTTCAATTAAAATTTTGTTGCGAATAAAAAAAAAAAAAGATCTCAATAAAATCTAAACAACGACGAACAATGAAAAAAATTGATGGGAGAAATAGGGGCAAAAAACACCTCATTCTATTTAGAACATGTCTTCATAGTACATGGTTCAACACAAATTGAAAACCAAACACAACACAAATTGAAACTCAAACACAGATAAGTACACACACCAGAAGGGCACGATCCGATATCCTCCATTATTCATACATACTTAAAACACGGTGCAAGGATATTGTAAATAACACTTATAAGCTTAATTCCCTCCTCGATCATTACGGGGGGCCACCATGACCTCCTTCGAATCCGCCGTCATGTCCATGTTCACCGCCATGTCCGTCTTCGCCGTCATGTCCATGTTCACCACCATGTCCGTCTTCGCCGTCAGGTCCATGTTCACCACCATGTCCGTCTTCGCTGTCATGTCCATGTTCACCGCCATGTCCGTCTTCGCCGTCGGGTCCATGTTCACCGCCATGTCCGTCTTCGCCGTCAGGTCCATGTTCACCGCCATGTCCGTCATCATGTCCGTCTTCGCCGTCGGGTCCATGTTCACCGCCATGTGCGTCTTCGCCGTCAGGTCCACGTTCACCGCCATGTCCGTCTTCGCCGTCATGTCCATGTTCACCGTGCCCGTGGTCCCAATCGCCACCCTCATAATACTTGGCATCATCTATCCCACTAGAATGTTCAGCTGCACAAATGATAAATATGCTCGAATAGTTTAGAGGTGATTACAAACAAGTGTCACAAGAATAATATGAACATATTCAAGCGAAAGGTCGGGTTGTATACTGGAACTCAATGATGACAAGCAGAATAAAACAAAGGTAAATCCATGGCTTAATCAAGGTATAAAAGTCAATAAACTCAGTTTAGATAAAACTCACTAGAAGGGGAAGTCTCAGCCAAATCCCTGGCTGTCACCGCCGAGTTAAAGAGAAGAACAAGGGCCAGAAAAAGCCCAAGGAAAACAATTGCTTTGGAACCCATTTTGCTCTTTAGTATTTAATGGTATTGGATTGAATGAAGTTGAAGTACAAATTCGATGTCTACTTATAGGCTCGTAGAGATACCAGTGGTGAGTACAACTGTACACGTAAAAATTGTTTGACATATGAGGCTAGTAGGCTACGATATGGTTGACTAAGTCAGTAATTTATTTATTTTGGTTAAGTCTAACTTTTGTTTTTATGCTAGGTCATCTGCCCCTATATGATAATCAAAAACCTCTTAGACCGTGAAAATTGAATCAATAACCTCTTATATGATGATCATCCCTTGTGTAAATAAAAATGGGACCGATCAGTGCTCTATTTGACAATCCGAATCGTTCATTTGACAAATTTCAATGTGTCTAACGACCATGGGAGAAAGTAATTCATTGGATATCGGTGTTGTCACACGAAAAATGGACTACATACTTTGATCGTTTATTTCTATTCATATGAATATGATTTGACAAAGCGCTTAACGATCTCAAATAAAATCGGTTTTTTTTTTTTTTCATTGATGTTAAACTCAACGAGACCTACTCAATGAACAGTTCGGGTTGTCAATTATGACAGTGTTGGATCCCGTTGTGATAGTACGAAAAATGGATCATCACACAATGGGATGTTTAATTGTGCAAATAGAATTACATGTTACGAAAATGTTAGGATACATGAAATTATAAAGTACTGATCATGTATGGATACCCGTAAGATATTTTTGGAAAAACATTGGAGGGCCTATGTAATTGTAAACTTCCTACACTCCTTATGTGAAAAAAACATTGGAGGGTGGACCTATGTAATTATAAACCTTGCTCCTTCACTCGTGTGAAATAATGCAAGGAAACACAAAAAAAAAATAGACCATGGTCTTCATGTAGAAATAACTACAATTAAGTTGAAACAAAATTTTCAAAATTAGTCGCCGTGTGCGTTAGGTGTCTCAGACACCTGAGTTCTAAACTCTTTTTTAAAAAAATGGAAATAAAGCAAATGATTTGTTATGCAACTATAACTATTATACCATACCCATTGAACTAGCGTGCTTGTTTTGCAAAAATAAACAAGATATAAATCAACAAAACCCGAAGATATATATATATATATATATATATATATATATATATATATATATATATATATATATATATATATATATATATATATCTGTGTGTGTGTGTTTATATCACCATCATATTAGAATCAACAAACTTTACTTACCCAAAAAAAAAAGTCAACAAAAATAGAAACAAGTCTGAAAGAGTTAGTCGGTATTTAAAATATAAAACAGTTATAAATTAATCAACAAAACAAGTAGATATATATTTATATTACCATCAGATTAGAATCAGTCAAAAGAGAGTTTGAAATATATAAAAAAACAATGTTTTCCCAAAATCAAACTGACAGAAATATCAACAAATAAGTAGATATGTTTTGTCTGTCGAGTTTTTATTTTTTATTTTATCGGCAGAAGAAGATAAATATTGAAATTAATAAGGATACATCGAGAGAGAAAAGAACGAAGGAAAATAAAATAAAATAGGGGATGGGTATTAACCAAAGGTGGTGAGTGGCCGTCAATTCTAGTTTTCTTCCTTGGGGTTTTTATCGTTGTGTTTGACGATAGATTAGTAAAGATGTCGCGAACAAAACAGTGGGGACAAGTCTGTCTTAAGGATTGATATGGTACCAAATGTTAGCCTTCATCGTTTTTATGTTATTTCTAGGATAATCTAATGGTATACATAGTTTACATCAGCACAGTTGTTAAAAAAAAAAAAATGAAGCAGTTTCTGGGAATGGCACCACTCCCTTTTCTACCTTTAAAAAGTGCACATTCTCAACGCATAAGTTTTTAAAAGATAGAGGGCATGCCAAGGTTTTAACTACTGGTTTTGCAAAACGTAACGGTAACGGTTTTGGTGTAACAGTTTCAATAATATCGAACTTTAAATACCGGAAATCGGGTGTAGGAGTCGTGAATTTTTAAAAACCATTTTTTCATAAAAAAAATTATTTTAAATTGCTTAAATAACCCATAATGGTTGAGTATCGGCCGTAATGATCATGAACTGGTCCGTGAATCGGATTACGTAACGGGAACTAGCTGATACGCATGCGATTTTTCTCTCTCAGCGGTATACCAAGGTGTAACGATATCGGAGAGGCAAAAACCATTATGTAGCAGCCAATACACTACGTAACGGCCGGTATTTGAAACCATGGGGTATGCATTAAGAAAATTTTACAAGTCAATCTCAAGTTGGACAAAGAAGCCGGGAGATCTCAATTTAAAAAAAAAGAATACACAAATTGGGACGAAGGCAGTAATTCTTTATTATGTAGTGTCAAAATTCCCCGAAGCTCTTCCTCATTAAAAAGTTAATGATAAGCTCACATAATATACTATTAATCATGATAGGGATAAATAATGCAATGTTATTATAGATGCAAATGAACCGAGCTTGCTAACGAGCAACACAAGAAATTACATTTGAATACGTTAGCCAGCATAGCATCCCCTGATTAATTTTTTCTGCAAACCGAGCTGCTAACGAGCAACACAAGAAATTACATTTGAATACGTTAGCCAGCATAGCATCCCCTGATTAATTTTTTCTGCAGAAAAAACACTTCCATTGTTACATAGACAAGAGACATGCAAAGTTCCATGGACGACCACATTGGCACTGAGGTGGATATGGACGCGACGCAAGCTGTGTTGTGTTGCTAATCTACTCTCCACACTTCGCTCATCATCCTCTTAGTTCAATGCGCAGACGTCCTTGCTAAGAAGTGACATGTGTTAACCTAAATTATGTTACTTTAGTTGAACCTGCTTTGTTTTTATTGCAAAAATAAATAAAAATAGAGGAATATATAGGAATCGCATACAGTTCAAAAATATCGTCTATTTATAGTATTGTTTATATTTTGTTCACATAGGGAAACATGTAATGCATGGCTATCAATCAAAGGGTGTGATTAATCTCCAACTAAATTTTGATATTAAGTATTATAAAATATCATTATCAAACCAACTTAATTATTTATTACTTAAACTTATTCAGTTGTAAATGGTGAATTGAGTAATCAAACAACCCCGTAGTGTCACATATATCATGCATTATCCCAAAAATTCATCATAAGAAAGTGGTAGTTTCTGAGATTACCCACATGTTAATAAATATTTATTTAAAAGTTTCCCGCTGTAATTTTCCAGAAACCCCTTAATTTAGTAGTCTTGTTTGAAACTTTCTTTAAATCACACTCAATGAAAATGTCTTAAACGTACAATATTACACATCGCACTCAAAACTTCCCGGAAGGAACATGCCATCTAATGGGAAAAAAATTTGTTCACCCTCACCAAAAGAGGGTGAACAAAACCCTCACTTATCATTGCCTAAGAGAAGTGGTCCCTACCACTCTTAACCCAACCCAACCCAACTCAACCCAACCCAAGTTACTAATATGCTTAATTTCAGGGAAAACCCTAAATTCTTAATTCCCTTTCTAAACCCCACACGTAAATTTTCTGTAATGTTTAAGTTAGTTTCCTAGAGTACTCCTGATGTTTTGTTCCAATTCTGCCACGTTCCCTAATGAGGAAAAAATGCTACTTAAAAAGAAAAACATGTACTACATCAAGAATCAATTGAAGGTCTGAAATGGAAGAGGAACACAAATGACAAAAATAATGAAGAACTTCCAGTGCCCCACTAAACCTTACAAATTTTAATCTCCCTAATTCTTCTCGCAATTTTGTGCCGTGATGACGTTGCTCGTTCAGGAAATAAATTTTTCTTGCAAAGTCCAACATTCTTAAACATGTAAAGGGGAAGGTTTCACAACCGATGAACAAATCACAACATTTTTAAAATAAATGAACAAATCACAACCGATGCAACCCACTTTCACTGATAAACAATTCAAAGATATTCCAAGTATTGAGAAACTAAAACAACCTATTTTCACGGTCAATTATGACACAGAGAGATTCTAATCTGAGTTTGCTAATTAACTAACAGGAGCCTTCATCATTAATATTTTTCTCCTCCAATCGTAACTCTTCAAAAGATCATGAATACTAGCCATTCAAATAGCATATAGAAACTTCAATGCTATCCCAGACAAAATACAAAGTATTGTGGCTTTAATCATTTTCATGCTTCCGTTGTCCATTCTTGAATACAGTATTTCGACGGACATAATGTAAGGTTAATCTGGCCATACCCAAAAACAGAGTAAAAGTTGTAACAGCATTGAAAGGAAATTTATCGGAACCAAACAACGGGGACGATTCCAGCATGATACTCGGCGATTTTAAGAAACATGGGCATGGCGAGGTCGAAGTGGGTCCAATTTCTTCATCTTCCGTTCGTCATCATCGTTGTCTTCAAGAGAGAAGGGATTAGGGCTTCACCATTTGAAGCTTGAAGTGAGATCTGTTCGACGAGGTTAATTTCATGTGCGACCCCACTTTGTTCTTCTTCCATCGTCATCCTATTCAACAGAGAATAGGCTTTTTCTTTTCTGCTCCTATGCACCCTAAATTTACGTGAGGGGTTTAGAAAAGAGAACTAAAAATTTAGGGGTTTTTCTTGAAATTAAGCATATAAGTAACTTGGGTTGGGTTAGGTTGGGTTAAGAGTGGTAGGGAGCACTCCTCCTCTTAGCCAATGTTAGTGAGGGTTCTATTCACCCTCTTTTGGTGAGGCTGAACAATTTTTTTTCCCATCTAATGTATGAGGGCAGAACAGCCGGGCTAGCACAGTCGGTGTGTTCACCCCACCTCCTCAGTGGAGGCCTGGGTTCGAGCCCTGCGAGGAGCGTGGTTGGCACTAACTATCTAACACTACTAACCCCCCATTCCCGCTAATGTATATCGACTGGCCAAAAAAAAAGTATGAGGGCATACTTAAAAAAAACAAATTAAGAAAATCTCACTCTTCTGGGCCCCAGTGTGATGTTCCGAACCGTTGATCTTGTTTAAATGAGTAAAATAAAAGGTCTTGCAGAATTTTAGCTCAATCGGATATCGATAAGTAATTGATCCAAGCAGTTTTACGAAAATTGTGACAAGAACTAGTGTTTTTATAATTATTTGGATCAAACACTTGCCGATATCCAATTGAGCTGAATTTTTTAATGACCTCCTATTTTACTCATTTAAACAAGATCAATGGTGTGAAACATCACAGTGGGACCCGAAACAAAATCGAGTATTTTTTTATATGTTTTTTTAAGTGTCAGGAGAACCGGCTGGCGATATCTACATGGAACCACTTCCTAACGTCCCGCATCCCCACTTTCTCTAATTTTTTCATTTCTCCACCTTCCCCATATTACCACCAGATCCACCACTTTCTTTGTTTTTGGTACTTGGGAAAAGTTACAATTAAGCTGGAACGGAGTCATAGCCAGCCACAGAGGCAGACATAAGTTCAGATAAACAAAACCCATGGAAACTAGTCCAAAAACTGCCTAGTAATAAGGTTATCTCTAATTAAAAACTCCCTAGGTGAAGAGGGCTGTTGATGAGGACTTTTATGTCCTCATCTTGTTCCGCACCAAGGCGAGCGAGGCGATTAGCACATTCGTTAGCTTTATGATAGATGTGGGTAAGCGTAGGCTGTAGAGTTGGTTCTAGCCAAGATTGTTCTACCATCCGCGATAAGAGTGCTCAGAGGGTGGCTGAAAACCGAGCCATCAGTGATTAGTTTGACAGCAACAAGGACATCCGATTCAATCTTCACATTGTTCATGCCTTTTTCAAAAATACGATCCACCACTTTCTTCTTCTTTTATCAGAGCACTTTTTTTTTTTAATTATTTTATCACAGCATTTAATTTGAGTAACAAGTTTGGCTTTGTTGCGGACTAAAAAAAATTAACAAGCTCGGCTCCATTTGTTACGAGAATTTGTTCACAGATTTTTTAGTATCGATTTTAGATCTGCATGCTACAAGAATTTGCTTGAGAATTTTTTAATATTAAGTTCATTTCTATTTGTCACGAGAATCCGTTCACAACTGCATACAACCTGCTCAAAGATATTTATTTGTCTGTTCAGTGCACGACAACAATGAAAAACATCAATGTAATTTTTTTTTATCTTTTGTCCCATGCATCGAACAGGCACAATACTAGTATTCAATTTTAGATAAGTGAAATATAAGCCAAATTTTAGATAAGCGAAATATAAGCAGAAATTTTCATAGATGAAATGTGAACGAATTTCTTTTTTCATCTGCATAAAAAAAGGACTTAGAATGCTGATCCAAAAAAAAAAAAGAACTTAGTAATCGTTCAAACAGATTAAATGATTGAATTTCGTTCTTTTGATATGACGGACTCTTGTATGATGAAAAATTGATGCACTGAATTTTGATTTGATGATCATAATAAATTTTTCGGTATATTGAGTGAGTGTATTACGCTTA
The DNA here is from genome assembly GCA_020921065.1 of Vaccinium darrowii. Lineage (NCBI taxonomy): Eukaryota > Viridiplantae > Streptophyta > Magnoliopsida > Ericales > Ericaceae > Vaccinium > Vaccinium darrowii. The sequence continues at coordinate 11,553,949 of CM037154.1, forward strand.
TCAGACACCAAAGAATCTGAGCACCCAAAAGCAATAAAGATTGTAAGTTGGAATTACACGCCCTTGAGGTTTGTCTTTTCCATTAACCCTGTAATTGAACCAAGCTGCTTATAAACTATTTGAGGTCGACTCTGTAAATGCATGCCCGATTTCTATTTGGGTGATAAACGATCCGACCTAACTTGAACCTCAATTTAGGTCGGATCGTTTATCACCCAAATAAACGATCCGACCTAACTTGAACCTCAATTTAAAGTGGCGTGATGAGAGAGAGTGGCGTGAGTAAGGCGAGTTTCCCCCAAAAGTCCACAACCATTTTTGTGGATAATCTTCCACAACATATTCGCAAGATCTGGGTGTTTAATTTGTTCAAAAAGTTTGGCAAGCTTAGAGATATATTCATACCAACAAAAAAGAGCAAAATCACTAGGCAAAATTTTGGTTTTGTGAGATTTTTCAAGAGGGAAGATGCAGAGGTAGCAGTAGCAGAGACACACAATTCATGGTGCTGGGATCACAGATTGATGGTAAAATTTGCTAGATTTTTTAAAGAAAAAGACGATCAAGGTCTTGGAGGTAACCCTATTTCGTTCAACAAAAAGTATAAGCAAAACCCCAATTTCCCTTCTACAAGGGAACTTCAGTTTATCACCAACAAAGTCTATCCAAAAGATCTACCACCGAAATTTCAAAATCAAAATCATCAAAAGGAGAAGAGAGGTAAAGAAGTGTGGAGAAGAAAAGGCATTGTGGAATCAAGCATTCAAGGGGAAATAAGGAACGCAAAGCCCAACGAAGTTATCAAAATCGCAGGAAACATCAAAGTTCCATTGTTGTTTTGGATGAAGCTCAAACAATCTGGGCCATGAACAAAATCATGGGTATCGGTTATGAAGGAGATGAGGAGGAAGTGATAAGCAAAATAGTAGAATTGGAAGCTCAAAATTTAGACCGAGCCGAATGTCAGCTCTGATGCCTCCTAATTAAATCACAGGGTATGTCCAGAGCATAAATTTCTCCATAATCACGAAAATTATGTCATGGTTTGCCATGGGGTCTGTCCAATTTGGAGAAAAGTGGAAGATTTAGGTGAAATACTTTTGGAGTTTAAGTTTCCAGATTAGGGGTGCAGAGATTAGAGGGTGGTAGGAGGTGCTTTTTGTTGGCGCTTGGCGGTGGCACATGGAGTTCGTCGGCGAGTTGCAGTGTTGTGTTTGGTCGGAGGCCAAGGTGTTAGACGACAGTCAAGTATGGTTGGCGGCAGCGCATGAATGGACAGCTGGGTGTGGTTGTGCCTTAGGGTTAAATTTTTTTTTTCTATTTTGGGCATTGTGGCCCATTGGGTGTTGGCTTTTGCCCAATAGTTGTAGGCTTCGGCCTTAGAGACTTCTTTGATTGGTTCCTCGCCAATCGTTGTTTGGGTCTCGGATTAGGCATTTTGTTGCTTTCTCCTTGTTCCTTTTAATCATTGTAATATTTCGACTGATTAATGAAACTTTTTTGCCGTGTAAAAAAAAAAAACTTGAGCCTCAATTTTAGGCTCATTTAATAAATAATTCGAATATGAACCTGACAGTATTTCGCTCGACTAGACTTATGAGTCTGGAGTATGTATGTATATCTTATAAGCATTACACATATATTCTTGAATATGCATAAACTTTTACATGTACATAACGAGAAGAAAAAAAATGTACAAGAAACCCTTTTTGCTGCCTTAGTCTCGTGTATGAGAAATAACAATAAACCCGTTTTGGTTTCTATGTGTGTTTCAACAACACCCCTAATAGATAATTTTCTCTCCAAACAAGTGACAATTAATGAGCCAAAATGGTGTTTATATAATTTCAACCTCTCCATAAAAAAGTAATTACAGCTATCAACTCTAGGTGTTTCAGACTTTCCCTACTAGGTGTTTTTTGGGCTTTGACCCAAGTGTTGTTTTTATTTTCATCTTTGGTTGGATTTCTCTCTCCTCACCCCCAACTTGATATACATGTGTCATGTTTTCTTTAATAAACTTTTCGCCTTTTTTAGTAAGAAAAAAACAAATTTAATCTGTTTTGATCAAAATGAATTTGCCAACGTAAGCCTTTTTTGCTAATTCCAACACCTTTTTCCTAGAATAGTTGTTGATTCGGTGTTAGTAAAAATGAACATTGAAACTATAATGAAATTATAGTCATTTCCCATACGTGAGTGGTGTATCTGTCATTAAGACAAATCACAAGGGCTTCAGGCAAAATTGACTACGAAGACTTTTTTTAAAGAAAATTCTCGTTTGGTGCGATAACCCTCGAAAAAGTGAGATAATTGGGGAGTCCAAGATCGGATGGCTGGGCGAATCCAGTTACAATCACTACTCCTTTCTTAGACAGCGCGAAGCTAATCTTGTTGACAAACTCCAATAGGGGGATTATCCACACAGTCCAAAGATATCTCGCAAAATCATCTTTTATGAAAAATTAAACCTTAACATTTTCTTCCAAAAAATTAGTCGGTCATTAAAACGGCGTAATTTTGAAAAGTCGATCTTTATCCTGGATGACCGGGCATTAGAATGACTACGTGATATTTATAAAAATGTTTCTTTTATTACCGCTAACTTTTACTGAAGCTTAGAACAAGTAAGTAACTTTCCCGAAAAATTAGAACGACTAGGGTAAGTTTAAGGAAAAATTAAAATGACTACGCGCATTATAACAGCGTAAAATCTATACTTAGGAGAGGTTAGAAAAGCTACCTTAATTTCTGAGTTTTAATCGGAAGCTGAATAAGCTAGGTTGATTTTCCGGCAAGAACTACCGTAAGTGAAAAGGACTTTCTCCCGACTAAGCTTCTACTTTTGGAGCAGATGCCTGTTGGCTTTGAGTGGTGGAGGGTGGTGGAGCTACTTGATTATGGAAGAACACTTGAGTTTTTACTTGAAAAACTCAAGAAACTTACTACTAAATGCTACTTCAAGAAATGCAAGTGAGGAGTGGGTTTTTGGTGTGGGAAAACAATGAGAGAATGGCTCAGTATTTATAGGCAATGGTTGGGAACCCCTCCCCCTCTCCTGGCCAACCCTCTCTCTCCCACCCATGTGAACAAAATCTCAAATTTTAATGCTAGATTTCATTCCACGATTTTATGGGATTTTACAAGAATAAAATCCTATGTAAATCCTAGGTTCCTAGGTAAATATCTAGAGTTTAAATGGGTGAAATATAAGGGTACGTACTTTCTAGGTAATTTCCTTGGGTTCTAGGCAGTTTTGAAGTACTAGTTATACACTTAAGACATATGCCTAATTAGCTAGTAAATCTATAGTCAAATCTAGGTTATAATGAGAGAATATATTCTTATTCTCTCCTTAATGAAGGATATATTCCCTCCAATAATTAGGAGAGAAAAACCCCACTAAGTAGAGTTTTTGGTTCTAACTATACAAACAAGTGTTCACAAAATAGGCTATTGAATCCAAGGTAAATCTTGGAAAATATTTAGTGAATCTTGCCATTAAATGGGAGAATAAAATCTAGGAGACAATTCCTTAATTTAGGGAATTTTATTCTAGTCCAAAATGCACACATGCACATCTATCTCTCTCGCTCTCTCTCTCTAGTACGCAAAATCCCTATTTTGTGGGAAGAAAAGAATGAGAATAAGAATAAGAATTTATTCTTGCTTGAGGGGAAAGAAAGTGAGATTTTGTTCGAAAAGAGGGTGATAAGGTTGTCTGAGGAATTTAGGGTAGGTTTTGGTAGGTAGTTTGTGTAGGACTTGGCTTCGTACAATAGGGCACTATAACTAGTTATCCAAATTAAATGTAGGGAGAGTTAATTAGGCATCCTGTGCAAAAAAGATCGTTATGATTCCATCCTATAAGATTTGAATACTTATGATTCCATCCTAAAATTCAAATAAACCCCAAACTACCCTTTCTCGCTCCTAATTTTCCTACTATTTCTCTCTCTTAATCTTTTGCTAATTTATCTCAATCAATATCTCCTATCTTTTTAAATCTTTCTCTTCCCTAATCTTCTCTCTCCTACTCTCACGTAAAAGCTCAAAACAAAATAAAAAATAAAAAGATTTCTTGTAGCTCCTGTAGCCACTCTTGTGGCATAACTTTGTTTGTCCTCTTTGTTTAGTCGTAATCCATTTCCGAAGTACCAAAAAAAAGAAAAAATTCTTATGACAATGAACACATAAAACATGATAAATTATTGAACAATCTTAGACTATGTAAAAAATATGATAAATTAATTAACCATCTTAGACTACATAAAAAACATGATAAATTAAAAATAATTTTCACAATATGAATAACCTATACTTGATCTAATGAACCATCTTTTAAAATAAGTATTAAAAAAATGATAAATTAAAGAACTATCTTAGACTACGTAAAAAATATGATAAATTAATAACAATTTTCACCGTACGATAACCTATACATGATATAATGAACCATCTTTTAAAGTATGTAAAAAAAAAAATGATAAAACAAAGAACCATCTTAGACTATGTAAAAGAGATGATAAATTAAAAACAATTTTCACCGTGCGAATCACCTATACATGATAAATTATTGAATCATTTTAGACCATGCAAAAAAATGATAAATTAAAGAACCATGTTAGACCATGTAAAAAACATGATAAATTAAAAACAATATATGCAGAAAAAATGATAAATTAATTAACCATGTCCACTATACCAATCACCTAGCTACCATCGCACAAAATACATTACGGACCATGAAACATGGTAAATCAGTTGACATGGTAAAACAATAAACCATGAAACTTGGAAGTCGCAAAAATTATGAAGATCACGAATAATTGAATCAGAAAAACAATACCGTTATTAGCAAGATTTGGAACCTACTACCACTATACAACATACATCATAGTCAAGTGAATCAAACCACTGATTACTAGTTGCTCATGGAAAATAGCGAGAAACAATGGCGTCGTAGAGGCTCCGTTCGCAGGGGAAGGGAATGGCGGCCATTTTGAGACGTCACCTTCCAATTGTTCCCACTGCGTTTTCTGGATTTTCAAAACAGCTTGCTTTGAAAGATGATTTATTTTATTTTATTTTTTTGGGATAAGCATCAAAAGAGGTTTTAGTTGTGGCCAATCCCATTGAAATAGGAGTGAATGGTGTTGTTTAGCTGTGACCAATCCCATTGAAATAGGAGTGATTGGTGTTGCAAGAATACATCCCATTGAAATAGGAAATAATTGATTAGATAATTAAGGAAAATAATCCCCTTAATTAGGAGATTTCAAAACTGTTTGGTTATTTAGGAAAGGAGATAAATATTGTATATACAAATTAATAAGGGCACAATGGTCCGAATATCCTTTGAGAGGATGAAATCATAACTATTCAAATCTCATGGGATGGAATCATAACGATCTTTTTGTAATGGGATGCCAAATTAAAATTTCCTTAAATGTAATTACATGGAATTTTAATAACTAAAAAGGAAATAATATGATCAAAAGGAGAATTATCGAATTAATAAATCGAAATTTTTATTTGCGAAAATTAGGGACATTACATAATGATCTCCCTTTAAGCCATGAAAGCCTTAATTGCCGTTCAAAAAGAAAAAAACAAATGTTAGCCTTAATCATTTTTTCCCTTTGAGAGTGTACTGATTTGTGTACACTCTTTTGTTTTCCGTTAACTGTAATTGTGTAGTTTAGGAAAGTAAGTCGGTGGTTAAGTCGGTGGTGGAGACTATTGTATAAAAAGGCCAATGGCTCTCATTTCTGCGCATTGAGCAATACAATGAAAACTTGATCAACTGCTTTCTTCTCTGAATTCCTTTCTTCTTTCTTCTTTTCTTCTGTGATTACTTAGGGTTTTAATTTCTCTTTATGGTATCAGAGCTTGACAAAGACGTAAGTCGTTTTCCGATTTTGCAGATTCATCTGATTCTTGATTATTAGGGTTAAACGATGACGAACACAGCGGCTTCTACAAGTTCGGTTACAATTCCTCTAGCATTGGCATTCTTGGTTTCAAATTTCCACTCACTCATCAACATTAAGCTTGATGGATCAAACTTTCTACCCTGGAAGACTCAGGTTGAGAATGTACTCAATGCGAACGGATTTCTTGGTTATATTAATGGAACGTCGATATGTCCGACGGCACAAATTCGAGACTCGAGTGGTGCAATGGTAACAAATCCTGATTACTCACTCTGGAAGCTTATTGATTCACAGTTATTGGCATGTTTGACCGCCTCTTTATCTCAGAACACATTACCCTACATTTTAGGGTTACAACATAGTTCAGATGTATGGTTGTCTTTGAACTCTAGATATAATTCTATGTCTCGCACACACGTTCATGAATTGAGATGCAAACTGCATAGCCTTACAAAGACTTCTACTATGGAGTCTTATATTGATACCATAAAAAGTTACGCACAGAAATTGGCTGCCTTTGGGGGACCATTAACTGATGAGGATCTTATATTTCATGCATTACATGGTTTACCACCAATGTACAATGGTTTCAAAACTGGTATTCGAACAAGGGGAGATACTACTTTAACCTTTGAAGAGTTGGTCACAATGTTGAGTGGAGAGGATCTCCAACTCTCTAAAGATTCTTCAGGATCTGTTGATTCTGCCTCTGTATTGGTTGTAACTCATAGCAGTAATGGTTCTCATCTTGCAATAGGTCAATCATCTGTGATCAATCCATAAAACTCTTCAAGTTCTTCAACCATTGGTCAACAATCACATAGTGGTACACAAACTTATGCATATGCCTAATTCTACATCATCTGCCTCATTTTTTCCACAACAACAGTATGTTCAAACCTCACAACAAAACTCCAACAGAGGCAGAGGTAGAGGTTCAAGATACCAAAGAGAGCCGTGTGTTTTCTGTGGAAAAACAAACCATACACCTCAATACTGCTATTATCGTGGTCAAAATATGTCTGTTCCTACTGTTTCTCCTGGGAATCAGTGGTCTTATACCCCAACTACTTCTCAGTTTCCTCAATGGAATATGTCCTTTATTCCACAAACCTAGTGGAGGGGTTATTCAACTACTGGAATGATGCCTACTTTCTCTAATCAGCAAAGCATAGGGATGCCAAATTTAGGGATGTCGGTTCCATCTCACGTACGGCCTGGAGTGCCTCTTCCTAGACAGTTTCAACAAGCACAGTTTGGTGGTATTCCTACTGTTCCAACTGGCTCATTTGGACCTGTAGTTTCAACTAGCTCTATTCCACAGACTGCTCAAGCTCATTTTATAGGTTTTTCTGGTTTTAGTGAAGGTTTACTTCCCAATCCTGGTTCATTTAATATGTATGGAGGGTTTGGTACTTCTGGAACTCAAGGTTTTGGTGTTCCTGTTATGAGCTCAGATAATTCAAACTTGGGAGTTAACTCTGGTGGTCAAATTCAGGGCAGTCCTTGGTATTTTGATAGTGGAGCCACATCTCACATCACCAATAATCTTCAGCACATTACTCAGCCACAACCTACTGTTATGCATGGAGGTGTTCAAGTTGGGAATGGAACACAACTTCAAGTCACTCACACTGGTTCATGTTTATTACCTACTCCTAATGCTTTCTTTAGACTATCTAATATTCTCCACACACCAGCTATTACTCATAATCTCATATCTGTCCAGCAGTTTTAAAAAGACAATAACTGTGTTCTTATCTTTGATACCCATGGTCTTGTCATTCAGGACAAGACTTCTCATCAAATTTTGTACAAGGGACCATGCAGCAAGGGCTTATATCCTCTTCTGAACTCATCTAAGGATCCTGCAATCTCTCCTATTACTGCTTTAGTAAGCACCTCTGATTTTGCAATCCTTTGGCATAATAAGCTTGGTCATCCAAGTATTCCTCCTTTTCAATCTTTAATAAAACAATTTCAATTGCCAGTTTCTGTATCTAGTACTATGCATTGTTTGTCTTGTCTGAAAGCTAAGAGTCACAAGTTAGCTTTTCCTCTATCTGTTACACATTTATCTTCTCCATTTGAATTGGTTCATATGGATGTATGGGGACCCTCTCCTGTTGCTTCCTTTAAGGGTTTTAGATATTATCTTCTTGTGATTGATGATTTTACAAGATACACATGGTTGTTTCCTTTGCACTATAAATCTAAAGTTAAATACAAAATTGCCCAATTCAAATCCTATGTATCTACTCAGTTTCATAAAACAGTGCAATATGTTAGAAGTGATAATGGAGGGGAGTTTGTGAATCATTTTCTTCTTGGTCTCTTTCTTAAACATGGAGTTATTCATCAAACTACATGCCCCCACACCCCAGAACAGAATGGGGTTGTTGAGAGAAAACATAGACACCTAATTGAAACTACTATTTCTCTATTATTACAGTCATCTTTGCCTACCAAATTTTGGCTTGAGGGTCTTACCACAGCAGTTTATTTGGCAAATAGACTACCCCACACCACTTTGAACTTCCAAGTGCCTTACTCTCTTTTGTTTGGTTCTTCTCCTGATTATAGTTTTCTTAAACCGTTCGGGTGTAGTTGTTTTCCTTGGTTACAACCTTATACTCAGAACAAATTAAGTCCTAAATCTATTCATTGTATCTTCCTTGGTTATTGTCCTACAACCAAAGGGTATAGATGTTTTGATCCACTTACATCCAGAATATACATATCCATACATGTCAGGTTTTTAGAATCTGAGTTTCCTTACTCTTCTATTCTTGCTTCTTCTTCTTCTTCTTCAGGCATATCTGAGTCTTCTCCTATCAAATTCACTATTCCTCTTACAGATTTCAGTGATGTCTCTATTAATGTACCTATACCATGTTCTATGTCTTCTATGAATTCAGCACCACCTTCTCTTTCTGTACCAACTGCATCTTCTAATCCTTCATCTTTTTCAGTTCCAAGGACTACTACTACTTTTGTTTCTTCTATCATTTTACCCAATTCACACTCTACTTCTGATCATTCTCTCGAGTGTTCTAATTTACCTTCACAGGATCTTTCTATTGTCTCCACTTCTGTTCCTCCTTTATCTAGTGTCACTTCTTCTGTTAATTTTCATCCAATGATGACGAGGTCAAAGAATGGCATTACTAAACCTAAACCTCAGTTTGGCTTGACTATTGTGGATTCAGAACCACCAGTAGTTCAACAAGAACCTTCTTGTTTTTCTGAGGCAGTCAGACATCAAGTTTGGCAACAAGCTATGAATGAGGAATATGCAGCTTTACTTAAGCAGCAGACCTGGACTTTAGTCTCACCTCCTCCAAAGGCACACATCATTGGTTGCCAGTGGATCTACAAGATTAAAAGGAACTCTGATGGAAGTGTAGCTAGGTTTAAGGCTAGATTAGTGGCTAATGGGAATCAGCAATCTGAGGGAGTTGATTGTTCTGAAACTTTCAGCCCTGTTATCAAACAACCCACACTAAGGGTTGTTCTCACACTTGTTGTTAGTAACAAATGGCCTATCAAACAACTTGATGTCTCAAATGCTTTCTTGCATGGCGTAATTGATGAGGAAGTGTACATGAAACAGCCACTGGTTTCTAAACATCCTACCTGTCTTAATCATGTATGTAAGCTTAACAAAGCCTTGTATGGCTTGAGGCAAGCCCCAAGAGCATGGTTCTCCATGTTTTCTGCCTTTCTTTTTGCACAAGGGTTTCAATCCAGCAAGTCTAATCCTTCTCTGTTTATATCTACTACTGCTCATGGCCTTACTTTGGCTTTGATATATGTTGATGACATTATTATTACTGGGGCTGATGGGGCTTATATTGAGGATCTAATTTTAGTTCTAAGCAAACGGTTTGCCATGAAGGACCTGGGAACTCTTAGTTTCTTCCTTGGTATTGAAGTGTTCCATCATGATCAATCACTCCTTTTGTGTCAAACTAAATATGCTTAGGACTTATTAATTAAAGCTGGTATGGTGGATTGCAAACCAAGTTCAACACCATCTTCTGTTAAACCTGCTATTTTGATTCCTGATCCTCCTATACCAGACCCTCAATGGTACAGAACCATTGTTGGTACTTTGCAATATCTTACTTTAACCAAACCAGAAATTGCTTATGCTGTCAATTTGGCTTGTCAGCATATGCATGACCCAAGACAAAGTCATCTTATTGCTGTTAAGAGGATTCTTAGGTATATTAAAGGTTCCAAACATCAAGGTCTTTCTTTTGTTCCTGGTCCTCTTCTTTTATCTGCTTACACACATGCAGATTGGGCTGGTGACAAGATAGACAGGAAGTCAACTACAGGGTATTGTGTGTATTTAGCCTCAAATCTTGTTTCTTGGTGTGCCAAGAAACAACCTACTGTCTCACGCTCATCCACTGAAGTTGAGTATCGAGCCCTTGCACAGACTACAGCAGATATGGTTTGGTTACATCAATTGCTTGTTGAGCTTCACATTTCCCTTACTTTACCGCATCTCATTTTGTGTGATAATCAGACTGCTATAGCATTGGCATTTAATCCAATATTTCATGCAAGAACCAAGCACGTGGAGATTGATTACCACTTCATCAGAGAACGAGTTCAAGATAAACTGCTATCTGTGCAACATGTTGGAACCTTAGCCCAAACTGCTGACATTTTTACAAAATTCTTATCTGCAGATCGTTTTCAGTTCTTGAAGGCCAAAATTGGGGTGGTTGACACCCCCCTAAGTTTAAGAGGGGCTGTAAACAAAGGGCATTAGTTGTGAATTCTATTGGTTAACGCTTCTGTTAGATTTTCTGTTAGTTTGTTTTGTTTTCCGTTAACTGTGATTGTGTAGTTTAGGAAAGTAAGTCGGTGGTTAAGTCGGTGGTGGAGACTATTGTATAAAAAGGCCAATGGCTCTCATTTCTGCGCATCGAGCAATACAATGAAAACTTGATCAACTGCTTTCTTCTCTGAATTCCTTTCTTCTTTCTTCTTTTTCTTCTGTGATTACTTAGGGTTTTGATTTCTCTTTACACTCTTCTCGACGAATGAGGATATGACCATAGGCACATTGGATAGGAACTCCATCGGTTTATGTATCACCAATCACCGTAGACTACCGGATCAAAATTAGAAAAGACAGCGAAACATTCAAATAGCTCATTCTGTTTAAAACATGTCTTCATAGTACATGGTTCAACACAAATTGAAGACCAAACACAACACAAAGTGAAACTCAAACACAGATAAGTACACACACCAGAAGGGCACGATCCGATATCCTCCATTATTCATACATCATTAAAACGCGGTGCAAGGATATTGTAAATAACACTTATAAGCTTAATTCCGTCCTCGATCATTACGGGGGGCCACCATGACCTCCTTCGTATCCGCCGTCATGTCCATATTCACCGCCATGTCCATCTTCGCCGTCAGGTCCATGTTCACCACCATGTCCGTCTTCGCCGTCAGGTCCATGTTCACCGCCATGTCCGTCTTCGCCGTCATGTCCATGTTCACCGTGCCCGTGGTCCCAATCGCCACCCTCATAATACTTGGCCTCATCTATCCCACTAGAATGTTCAGCTGCACAAATGATAAATATGCTCGAATAGTTTAGAGGTGATTAGAAACAAGTGTCACAAGAATAATATGAATATATTCAAGCGAAAGGTCGGGTTGAAAATTGAAACTCAATGATGACAAGCAGAATAAAACAAAGGCAAATCCATGGCTTAATCAAGGTATAAAAGTCAATGAACTCAGTTTAGATAAAACTCACTAGAAGGGGAGGTCTCAGCCAAATCCCTGGTTGTCACCACCGAGTTAAAGAGAAGAACAAGGGCCAGAAAAAGGACAAGGAAGACAATTGCTTTGGAACCCATTTTGCTCTTTAGTTGATTGGATGGTATTCGATTGAATGAAATTGAAGTACAAATTCGATGTCTACTTATAGGCTCGTAGAGATACCAGTGGTGAGTACAACTGTACACGTTAAAATTGTTTGACATATGAGGCTAGTAGGCTACGATATTGTTGATTAAGTAAGTAACTTATTTATTTGGTTAAGTCTAACTTTTGTTTTTGTGCTAGTTCATCTGCCCTTATATGATGATCAATAACCTCGTAGACCGTGAAAATTGAATCAATAACCTCTTATATGATGATCATCCCTTGTGTATAAAGTCCCTCGTGTAACGCAAAAAGAGACCGATCAGTGCTCATTTGACAATCCGAATCGTTCATTTGATAAATTTCAGTGTAACGACCAAGGGAGAAAGTAATTCATTGGACATCAGTGTTGTCACAAGAAAAATAGATTACCGTACTTTGATCGTTTATTTCTGTTCACATGATTAATATTTGACAAAGCCTTTAATGATCTCAAATAGAATCAGTTTGTTTCATTGATGTTAAACCCATCGAGACCTATTCAATGAATAGTTCTGGCTGTGAAATATGATAGTGTTGGATCCCGTTGTGATTGTACGAAAAATGGATCATCACACAAAGGGACGTTGAATTGCATATGCTAATCAGGTTAGATGTTACGAAAATGGTAGGATACATGAAAAGTAGAGTACTAATTACTAGCTCGCTCAAATAGGTCATGTTTGGACACTCGTTAGACATTTTTTGAAAAACATTGGAGGGCCTATGTAATTGTCAACTTCCTTCACTCCTTGTGTGAAAAAAACATTGGAGGGTGGACCTATGTAATTGTAAACCCTTCACTCCTTACGTGAAATAATGTAAGGAAACACAAAAAGATTGACCATGGTCTTCACGGAGAATGAACAAAATTTTCAACATTAGTCGACTTGTGCGTTAGGTGTCTAGGACGTACACCTGAGTTCTAAATATTTTTTAAGAAAATGGAAATGTAACAAATGATTTGTTATCCAACTATAACTATTATATCATATCCATTGAACTAGCGTGCTTGTTTTGCAAAAATAAAAAGGATATAAATCAACAAAACCCGTAGATATGTGTTTATATCACCACCATGCTAGAATCAGCAAACTTACTTACCCAAAAAACAAAGTCAACTAAAATAGAAAGAAAGAGTTAGTAAGTATTTAAAAAATAAAACAGTTATAAATCAATTAAACATACTTAGGCTAAATAAAATTTCAGTCAGCTACAATGGAAACAACTCGATTCAAAAGAGAGTTAGTCACCTAGTATGTTTTCCCAAAATCAAACTGACAGAAATATCACCATCAGGTTGGCATTAGCATCAGGTTAGAATCAGTAAACCTACTTAGCCAAAAATTGAAAAAAAGAAAAGAAAAGAAGAATCAGTGAACTAAACTAGAAACAAGTTGAAAAGAGTTAGTTACGACTCTTTGAAAAATGAGAGAAAGGAGTACAAATTGGTGCAGAACTCCAACAACTGCAGCAAATTCAATTATCCTCCTTTCGAATTTTTCTCGTTTAGATGTGATGCAAATCAGATTTTGGAAAACTAGCAGTTTATTAGAATTTATTTTACTATTTCAATTTTAGTATTTTGTTACAAGATTACTAGTATGGAGTTATTTAGTTTCTTAATTTTAGGTTGATTCAGTTTCCTATTTTATGTTTTCTTGTTTTACAAGAATTAGGGTTGCTATTATTTTATTTCATTTTTAGTTTTAGGGTCTGCTAGTATATATAAATAATTTATGTAAGCCTTGGGGCAAGAGAGTTGTTGATGATTATTAATGAAAATTTGAGAATTTCCTCAATATTGTTTATTCAAGAAGTGAGTACCTCTAGTTCAGACAAAATTCGTGATTGTTCTTGTTGCACGTGCTTATTTCAATACGCCTCCCTGCATCAAGATGACTGGTAATTTGTTAGACTTTTATCCATTAAGTGACACAGTTTAACCGTTGAGTAATCTTCTTTAATGTTTTCAGGATCCTCCTATGGAATCATGTTTTCATCATGTTTTCTAGGGATCAAGAACCTTTCTTGAGTTGTTGGTTTGAGTTTTCGGTAACTTATATTTAAGTCTTGAGTGTTCATATAAGAGCGTCCAAAACATATACAGTTTGCTTCTGACAGCTGTTGATTTTTTATTTTTATTTTTTTATCGGCAGAAGAAGATAAATACTGAAATTAGTAAGGGTACATCGAGGGAGAGAAAAGAAAGAAGGAAAAAAAAAAGACAGGGTATGGGTATCAACCAAAGGTGGTGAGTGGCCATCGATTCTAGTGTTCTTCCTTGTGGTTTTTATCATTGAGCTGGACGATAGATTAGTAAAGATGTCGCAAGCACAACAGTGGGGACAAGTCTGTCTTAAGGATCGATATGGTACCAAATGTTAGCCTTCATCGTTTTTTCATGTTATTTCTAGGATTATCCAATACAAAGGTATGCATAATTTACAGTGGTTAACAAATTTTCACTCAAAAACAAGTCTGATTGTTCTAAGGTCTCTCAAGTAGCAGTTTGATTGTTAGGACGACGCAGCTGTCACTACAAGAAAAAACACTTTTGGTGACTAAGGATTTAGTCACCCAAAGTCCATATCTAGTCACCAAAAGTCTTTGGTGACTAGCTTATAACTGGTCACTGAACCATGGTCACCAAAAGGTTTTTGTGAGCAATTGTCATCTGGTCACGAAAAACATATATTCTGTGACTAAATTTTAGTCACCGTTGGTATCTTACAGTGACTAACAACGTTGGTCACCACTAACTTCTTGGTCACTAAAGGAATGCTTTGGTGACTAATTACTTTGGTCACCAAAAACTTCTTGGTCATCAAAGATAATTTTTGGAGACCAACTATTGGTCACCGAAAAAACTATTTTCCGTGATCAAATTAGTTGGTCACCAATGGCGGCATAACAGAAATTACTAACCTTCCTTGGTCACCAATGGCGGCATAACAGAAATTACTAACCTTCCCCTACCAATAGGTTGGTCATAGAAAAAGGTATTTTCTGTGGCCAATTTCATGCTCTAATTTGGTCACAATATGTACCATTTTTCTCATTCAATGTAATTTATACCAAACCAAATAAATTTTCCTATCCGTTTCAATCCCCTGTAACCTGTGCATTTATATGTGATCCACACTTAGACTACTTGTTCATCCAAAATGCCCAACTCTTCAATAAGTAAAGTAAAGCAAGTAATCACCATCTAAGCACACATTTATATATCAAATTCAAAATCATCACTTAATGTCCTAACCATCACCATAATACACATATTATTCAACAATGTAATAACCATTACAATATTATACAAAGACCCTCAATAACCTAAATCTTGGCAGCATGATATACAAAGTTGTTATCTGAATCGTCATCGTCCCAACAAAAGCATCCCCATGCAAAAAAGTAAACTCAGGCTGTGGCGAAGTTCGATGTGATCCATCTGTACAAAAGTAAAAAAAAAAAAAAGCGCATTTCAATATCCATACACAAAAGCAATTACTATAAGAACAAAAGTTACTTTAATTTTATGGGATACACCATGTGGCATGTACCGTAAGAATTTAGTTGGGTCCCCCGCGTGTCCCATTGTCTAGTACGAGGATACGGCGACCTCTAGGATTATTAGTGCTTCATAAGTGTAGACATTATAGTTCCCCGTGTGATCCACTAGTAGTTTTGCGTATGAAGACAATTTCACTGCTCAAGTAGCCTTTTCACTATCTTTTAGTCATTGTTTGGTGCAAAATTTGTATCCGGCTCCTACTGCTAATTCAACATAAGTGGAAAAACTCCAGGTAGTCATCTAGGTTGTAGTCTTTCAGAATATTAGCTTATTAAGTTGAAGATTTTAGCAAGGCAAAAATTAGGTAGACTCAGTCTATGTGAAAAAGTTTCTTGGATTTTTCCATTGTCTCTGACACTACAACAAAAATGATAAACCGTGACGAAATTCTGGTGACGAAATTAATTTTTGTCTCCTATATGACTATTTTGAGAGGAAAAATATAATTCGTCACTAATATGTTCCCTCCACACCTTTTTGGTGACGAAAATATTTTTTTTCGTCACTAATATGTTCCCTCCACATCTTTTTGGTGAGACGAAAATATTTTTTTCCTCACTAAAATATATATGTTAAATGTAATTTATAACAAACTATTAAACCAAATTAAAAAAACTGATTTGTATAGTATAAAAGGCTTTTGTTAAAATTTGCAATCTTTTGTGCTTCTTAATTATCGAGACACAATTTCATTAACAAAAATTTTTTTTTTTTGTCTGACCAATTGTGTAGCGATAGCTCCCCCGTTTTTAATAAAATTCTTCTTTGCCGATAAAAAAAAAATTGTGCAGCGATAGCTGATTAACTTTATTTTTTGTATGAAATTAATTATGTACTCTTTAATATGGAAAAGATAGATGGTTTCGATTGAAAAAAATGACTCAAGTGTGGGGTCGAGTCTTGCAATCTAAAAAAATGGCCCGACGAACTTCGATTTTGGTGACAATGATGAGATGTGAAATGCCAATTGTTTAAATTGACGCTTGTAACTATGGAGTTTGTAATTACATTTAAAATATATATGTTAAATGTAATTTATAACAAACTATTAAACCAGATTAAAAAAACTTATTTGTATAGTATAAACAAGATTAAAAAAAGAAAATTTATAAAAAAGCTTATGTTAAAAAAGAAAATTTATTAAAAATATGATATTAGTAGGTGTTTGTATAATGGGTGTTCAAATGGGGAGCATAAAACAATGGGAATAAAAAAAAACTTATTTTTATAGTATAAACTGGAATTAAAAAAAATTATTAAAAGGTGATTGTTAAAAAAGAAAAAATATATATTTAAAAATATATTAGTTGGTGTTTGTATAATGGGTGTTCAAATGGGGAGTGTAAAACAAACGGAATAAAAAAAAATTATTTGTATAGTATAAACTCGATTAAAAAATTTATTAAATGGCTTTTGTTAAAAAAGAAATTTTTTTGTGTTAAAAAATTAAAAAATTATTAAAGTAGTGATATTAGTAGGTGTTTGTATAATGGGTGTTCAAATGGGGAGCATAAAACAATGGGAATTAAAAAAAACTTATTTTTATAGTATAAACTGGATTTAAAATAAATTATTAAAAGGCGTTTGTTAAAAAAGAAAATATTTTCTTTCAAAAAGAAAAAATATATATATTTAAAAATATATTAGTTGGTGTTTGTATAATGGGTGTTCAAATGGGGAATGCAAAACAAACGGAATAAAAAAAAATTATTTGTATAGTATAAACTCGATTAAAAAATTTATTAAATGGCTTTTGTTAAAAAAGAAAATTTTTTGTGTTAAAAAATTTAAAAAATTATGAAAGTAGTGATATTAGTAGGTGTTTGTATAATGGGTGTTCAAATGGGGAGCATAAAACAATGGGAATAAAAAAAAAAAACTTATTTTATAGTATAAACTGGATTTAAAAAAAATTATTAAAAGGCGTTTGTTAAAAAAGAAAATATTTTCTTTCAAAAAGAAAAAATATATATTTAAAAATATATTAGTTGGTATTTGTATAATGGGTGTTCAAATGGGGAGTGTAAAACAAACGGAATTAAAAAAAAAATTATTTGTATAGTATAAACTCGATTAAAAAATTTATTAAATGGCTTTTGTTAAAAATGAAAATCTTGTGTGTTAAAAAATAAAAAAAAATAATTAAAGTAGTGATATTAGTAGGTGTTTGTATAAGTATAAAATTTATAAAAGAAATGATATTAGTAGGGGTTTGTATAAGAATAATCCGATTTTTATAGTATAAATATTAAAAAGGTGCCTAGATGTCACAAGTGGTGGCCTAGCTCAGTTGGTTCGCGCACAAGAGAGGTCTCCGGTTCGAATCCCAGGAGGAGCAAAATTCCTCAACTTTCAGCGCCACGCGGGCGCCACGCAGGCTGACACACCAGCGCCACGCGGGCACCATGCGTGCACCACATCAGCAGTTTCCTTCATCAATTTCTGTCACGGTTAGTGACGAAAATTTTTGTCACCTTCATCAATTTCAGTTACGGTTAGTGACGAAAATTTTTGTCACCTAAGTAGTTTCCTTCATCAATTTCTAGTCACCATTAGTGACGAAACTAGTGAGTGGGTGACAAATAATTTGAAAATTGGTGATGAAAAATTTCGTCACCAAAATTTAGTATAGGTGACGAAATAATAATTTCGTCACCAGGTGACTTTCGAAGACAATCTATAGGTGGCAAAACTATTTTTCGTCACCAAGACTATCAGAGACAAAAACCATGCATTTCATGACGATTTCATTCGTTTCCAAAGACCAAATTTCTTGTAGTGTGAAGTTTGGCTAATTGTAGCAGCATTCATATATGTTATTGAAGTATTAAGACTAAAAAGCAAATAACCAATCCCATTCTTGAACCCAAATGGCATGCAGAAAATCCAAATCAACAACTCAAACACAAAAGAATCCAGAAATCTCCAAACAAGAAACACACGCTGCCATTGGACGTCAATGCCAGTTGCCAATTACAATGTGTTCAAAGGTAATCTTCAGCTTTCCAATCAGCTTTCCAAGCCGCTAATGGAATCAATTGTGTGATTCACACTATGATGAAAGCATAAACAACACCAAAAAAAATGAACAGTACATATTTAAAAGATGGCTAGAACAAGCATACCATACAATGCATTTCCCTTCTCAGCATTTTCAAACTCAGACAATGGCATCAAAATTGATTGCAGCTTCACTTTCCCACCTCTTTTGTTCTGAAATTTATCAAAGACAATTATTAGGAATTCAAAAAAATGCTCTTCAAAAAACAAAAAAAAAAAATGCATACCAAAACCTATATCCAACTTTTTTCTAGGAGATAATAAGACTCTGAACTTGATTCTTCCAAAACAATTGACAAAAAAGGGTAAACTCTTTAAGAATAGTAGGGCCTTTAACATGATTGAGTAATAATCTTAACTAATACTGCGCACCTTCAGTTGGGTTTGCAGTCACAATTCTTCCTATCACATTCTGGTTTTTTGCAACTCCAATACTCCATATTCTATTCAGATGGGAAATCTTTGTGTAACAACTTCTTTGATTTTACATATTCATTAAGTCTAGGTGATTTCCAAGCTCATAAGAGCCTCTATTGACGTAAATAAGATTGTTCATTAGTTTGTCTATTGAAAACTCATGGTTTCTCCACAAGCACCAGGGCAGTTACAATATAAAAAAAACATTCGAGATCAGAGTTAGACTACCTTAAGGGAATCAGAACCGGTTGCCGAAGATCGAATCACTGCTTCAATATTGTCAAACATTGAAATGTTGAAGTAGAAAAAAGATGGGGCGAGTTCATTGCAATTTGCACACTGGTACCATATGATCTATCTCAACTAGAAAATGAATAGAATTTCTTCCCTCGCATTGGACTTGAATAAGCAACCCAAGAACATACAACTGATTAAGGAATGGAGAAAAACAAACATAGAAAAAGGTAAGATTCCAATGTTTGCAGATTTGAAGCTTGAGAATTGCCCCAAAATGAAAATTGACACTTTGTAGGCCAAACTTTTACCTAAAGAGGGGTTTTTAGTTGATCCCCAAAGTTGAATCGTGTTGTGTTTACATCCTTCCCTTACAAGAGATCTCAATTGAGAAATTAAGATGAATCACTCGATATAAGAAACAAATTGGAATCATTAAAGAATCTAAGATAAGAAATGGGTATCAATTTTATAAAATAATTATTCACATTCTCCAGATATCAATTATCATACTCGAAAAAAAAACTATATTAGAAAAATCCAAGAAAAAACTGAGGTTATCAAAAATCATCTAGTAAAAGACAGAATAATACAAATCACTTACTGTGGAATCGATAGACACCATATCTTAATCGTGTCGTGGAATCAATAGACATCGTATCTTAATCAATAGACATCGTATCTTAATCGTTTACTTATTCGTGTCGTGGCCGAGCCATTTTTTAATCGTGTTGGGCCGTGCCAGAGGATAAATAGCAAGACGGTGTCCACGGTAGAGATTCTTCAAATTCAATTCCATTCTTTGTCTTGTTGTATATGTCCTGCATCCCAGAGGATAAATAGCATAAGGGCTCATGTACATCTCAAAAAGGATGGTGCATATGTTCTACCAGGTTAAGTAAGACAGTGTCCATAATAGAGGAAGCTATGGTTCTCAACAAATGTTTGTGCAATATAAGTTCAACCACCACAGTGGCAACTTATATCTGTGTAGAGATAACAGCATTGAACGCTTTCAGGTGAATATCTGGTTTAAAAATTACCTGGTTTAAACACTCTATTCCTAGGTGGCCTGTACAAATCCTCTTGGACTCTCTAAGGAAGTGGACTGGGCCATTCCTAAAAGAGGAGGCTAAAGCTTGAGGCATCCAGGTTATAAACTTTAATTCTTTAGCTGCTACTTTAGATAAATCTGTTGTGGTTAGAAAGAAATGCCATGTGTTTCAGAGCAATTGTGTTGAAGCTAGGGAGGTTATCTTGAGATTTGAGAAAGATATGCATATATATTCAATCATGCATCAGTTCTTTGAATACTTTAAAGAGAACCCTAGCCTTACCTACACATTCTTTCCAAAAAAAATACCCAACTGGCGAGCCACAAATTCCTTAAAAATTAGGCTAAACATCGTTATATATAGGCATGAAATTGAAATACGCTTATACACGACCTTGTTTTAGAATGGAACTCCACCGTCTGCTTTTCTATTCGAAGCATAAATCCTTAACACCCCCAAAAAATTATTTCTTCCTTCGAAGAAGAACAAACTCAAAACTCGTGCTTAAAAAGAGAACCACTTTGATGTTATCATATCACCTGCTACGCCAAATCGAGTAATATATTGACTACATAAATGAAACGATGGCACTACAAACTTTGCCCTAAAAATTATTAACACAGAAGCACATAAATATACACCGACATATGTAAATACATGTAAATACAAGTGTATATGATCTTTGTCCCAAAAAATACAACAAATCAATTGGGATTAGGGATCTTTGGAGGAAGATGGGGAAAGAGAGATGGAACTTACAGCCTTAGAGAATCGGTTTGACTCGAGCGATTAGGAAGATATGTAGATTCAATAGATTAGGAAGATATGTAGAACCGATTTGCGGCCTTGCGCTGCGAGCTTGGCCGCAAGCCTACGGTGGAATCATTTAAGCTTTACGTTCTCTATATCGCATCAGAGAGATAAATACCAGAGAAAGAAGAGTGGGTACTGGAGATGAATCGAGTAAAGGGTATGAGAAGAGAGAGTGAAACTAAACGTTGCCGTTTAACAATGTCCCTTTGTCTTTTCCATTTTTCCATTCCCGCCACTCTTTTTGGCCCAGACCCGTCTTTTTACTAATTGGAAATTTTCGGAATTTGTTGTCTAAAACTATTCATCGTGAATGCTATTGCCGTAAAATTATATTACTCGAGGGTCGTCAGGGTATTTTTCTTCGAATTGGAACCATCTACCTTTTATGTGGGAGTGATTATATCCTCCATACAAAAAATAAAGTAAATTAATTATCATTACGTACTTGATTAAATGCGACAAATTTTTTGTTTATAATGAATCAACGTCCCGATGAAAGGGCTTTCAATACCCGATAGACTTCAAATTTGGCGAAACTGATTAAAATAACAACATAAACAAAGTGAACGGTTTGGATCATCATAATTGTGTTGCGATCGTGTGACTAGCGTACATTATCCTATAGCATAATACCTTGATTCATAACCAAGTAAGTTCGATGTATAGGATTAAAAGACATGTGCAGAGTCTGCAGACTCGATTTCTCGAATGTTTGATCTAAACCATTACGATTTCATGTCTTATCAATTCCATTGCTTTCCTCGAAAACGGTGGCAATCAAATGTCGGCATCTACCTGATCGGATCACATTTGGTGCATCTAAAAGCAATAATATCCTATAATGCATGACTCGACGGCCATCAGAGTAGTTTTTTTCGAATCAGAACCGTCTAGATTGTAAGTGGGAGTGATTATATCCTCCATGCAAAAAATGAAGTGAATTAACTATCGTTACCTACTTGATCGAAGGAAACAAATTGTAGGTTGATAATGAACCAACGTCCCCTATGACAGGGCTTTTAATATCCGATGGACTTCAAATTTGGCGAGAATGATTAAAAAAGCAAAAAAAACAAAGTGAACGATTTGGATCGTTGTAATTACGTTGTGATCGTGTGACTAGCGCATAAATGCATAATACAATCAACATTTTATGCATAAAAATTCAATTTTGACCTATCAATACAAAAATCAAAATTTTAATTTTTATTATTCATAAATTCATTTTTTATTTTTCCCAATTTTTTAAATAAAATTTAAATAAAATAAAATTTATTTTACAAAAATGTATTTTTTACTTATTAAGTCAAAATTTCAAAATGTATATTTTCTGTTATCAAAATTTAATTTTTATTTTCCCCCTAATTTTTTTCATTTTTGTTATCCATAAATTCATTTTAAATTTCCCTAATTTTTATCCTTATTATGGAATTTTGCAACTCAATTTATTTAATAATTTTTTTCTTGATTTATTATTTATTTATTTATTCATGGGAAGTCCATTTATTTAATTCAAATTTATTCAAAATTTTATTTTTATTTTCCCTCATTTTTTTCCTTGTTATGTCAATAATTCTTATTTAAAAATTTATTTTATTTTCCCTCAATTTTTTCCCTTATTTATGGCAAGTCAAAATTCAATATTTTTAATTCCCTCTCTCTCTCTCTCTCTCTCTCTCTCTCTCTCGCACACACACACATATTTATTATTCAAAAATTCTATTTTTTCTCCAATTTTTTAAATAAAATAAAATATATTTTATAAAAATGTTTTTTTACTTATTAATTTTCTTATTCAAAATTAAATTTACTTTTCTTATTCAAAATTGTATTTTTATTTTCTCTCATTCTTTTCCTCATTATAGCTAGTCCATTTATTTAATTTTAATTTATGGCAAGTCAATTTATTTAATTAAATTTCACTCTAATTTATTTAATAAATAATCATTTCTTGCCACTTCCGTGTCGTGCCAGGCCAATTACCGTGTTGTGCCCGTGCCACTTCCGTTTCGTGCCCATGCCGTGCCAGACTAAGACTGTGTCGTGTCAGGCCAACTACGGTGTCATGCCCACCCATTTTCATGCCCCGTGCCTGCTCAGACTGTGTCGTGCCCAACTTTTATTGTGCCCAAGTCGTGCCCGTGCGGGGATTTTTCGTGCCGTGCTGGCAAGACCCATTTGACACCTCTAAGTTTATCCAACTGTTACTAAAAAAAACTGTTACTAGATCTTGGTTTTCTTGTAGTATGTATTCGGTGACCACAGAATATTGGTTGCCAAACTGAATAATTCAGTGACCAAATTAATTGCTAGTCACAAAATGTTGACCTATGGTGAGTAGATTTTAGTTAGTCATTGAAAGTACTATAATTAGTGATTAGAATATTGTTAGTCACAGAAATGTTTGAATAATTTAGTGACCAAATAAATTATTGGTCACAAAAAGTTTACCTATGGTGAGTAGATTTTGGTTAGTCACTGAAAGTACTATAATTAGTGACTAAATTATTGTTAGTCACAGAAAGATTTGCATAATTCTGTGACCAACTAAATTATTGGTCACAAAAAGTTTACCTATGGGGAGTAGATTTTGGTTAGTCACTAAAAGTACAATGATTAGTGACTAGATTATGGTTAGTCACGGAAAGATTTCAACAATTGGTGACTAAATGTAGACTTGGTCACCAATTATTCAAGATTTTGTGACCAACATGTTTTTGGTCACTATTTGTTCGATTTTCTGTGACTAAAACGCGAGTGGTCACCAATACTGGTCAATACTGGTCACTAAAAGTATAATTTCTTGTAGTGTTGCTAATCTACTCTCCACGCTTTTCTCATCGTCCTCTTAATTAGTTCATTTATCTGTGATTAATCTCCAACTCAATTTCTTATTAAGTATTATAAAATATAATTACCATACCAACTTAATTACCTATTACTTAATATATTCAGCTGTAATTGGTGAACTGAGTAATCAAACAACCCCTTAGTGTCACATATATCAGGCATTATTGCAAAAATTCATCATAAAGTACTTTACTCGGTAAAGGGGTATACTTATCGCCGACAAAAAATTTACTCGGTAAAGGGGCAAACTAATCGCCGACTAAACATTTACTCGGTAAATGGTTTCACTAATATTCTCCGACTAAACATTTACTCTGTAAATGGTTGCACTAATCCCCGGCCGATTGAACTTTACTCGGTAAATGGTTGCATTAATCACCGAGCAAATTTTACTTGGTAAATGTGTGCACTTTACCGGGTAAAATTTAGTCAATATATGTTCTCAAGAGGATGAAGATGGAGGATAATAATTGCGACCAACATTGTTTACTCGGCAAAGGTTGCCTATTACAAAATTTTCACATTTTCAGTCCCATGCAATACACTATCAACAATCATTCCATCCACAATTGCAAACCTACTACAATTATAAGAAATTGAAATTCCAAGGCATAATTTCATTCATAACTTCCATAAATAAAGGTTCATACTTAACATCTTAAATCCATATTCCTAGAGCACAAATTAAAAAGTTCGTCCAAGCACGGTTACTCCATAAATATTGTAAAAAAACATATCCAAAATCCCAAAATGCAAATTGATAGCGAAAGTCAAACTTTGAAAGTAGCACCACAGGACACTCCACCAAAGTATTATCGATCAAGGATTATGAGGAAAATTAATGAAGCATCCTACACTACAAGAACTTACACCGATGCCGACTAAATAAATTTACTCGGCAATTGTTGTACCATTTTTTTTTTTTTTTATCAACAATAGGTGTACCATTGCCGACTAAATTAAATTTACTTGGCAATTGTTGTACCATTGCTGAGTAAATTATTTTACTCGTTGAAAGTACACCTTTCCCGAGTAAAACTTATACTTTTAGTCGGGTACAATTTGGCGCAAAGGCTTTTTTTTTGCGGGAATTCAATGCTGACTAAAATTTGCTCGGCAATTATATAGTATTTTTCCCCGACTAACGTATTTAGTCGGCATTTATCAAATTTTTGAATAACACTTTTTTTTTTTGCGCCAAATTAAAAATTGGTATTTCCCTGCCAAAATTTAGCTGGCAATTGTATAGGATCAATTGTCGAATAACTTGTTTAGTCGGCATTTGTCAAATTTCTATATATATATAGAGTTTGCTTCTATACCCACTTGTAATTTAGATGGTAGTTATTGTCGAATTAAATGTCTATCGATACGCGATCTACTTTATTATTGGTAGAAATGTTATACTCCACAATATGTAAAAGATAGACTGCTTGAATCGCCAAATAAAAACTCAGTTGGGGTTCACTACAAGAAAATCAAGATCTAGAAACGGTTTTTTTTAGTAATAGTTGAATAAACTGTTGGTAGAAGTTGGTTATAGTAACGGTTCTAAAACCATTACTAGAAACAGGACTTTGACAACAGTTTTTATTGAACCTTTAGTAATATACTAACGGTTCAATAAAAACCAATGCTAAAGTCCTATTTCTAGTAATAGTTCAAACGAACCGTTACTAAATATTCTCCAACCATTACTAAATACTCTCCTCTAGTAACGGTTCAAAACCAACCGTTACTAAATACCTCCTCATTAGGCCCACATATAGTATATGCTAATTGTAACACCCGTTCCAGATATTCAGAATTTAATTCGCAATTTAGAGTGGTGGTGTGATTACACCCAATAATTTTCCATGAGTGGATGTATTATTAGTGGGTTGATTTCGCGGCCTGGAAAATTTATACGGTTGTTGATTTTGTTTTTTTGAGAATGTTATTGGATAAACCGAGACCGCGGTTAGACTCAAGGTAATTTATTGGAGCCATGGTAAAACTTTTAGAATTTTCTGAGGTGGTATCTAGACTGCGTGAACGGAACGGGGCTTGTTTTCGGGGTCGGGGGTTCCAGCCGCCTGCTGGAAGAGGAATTTTCTTAATTTGGGAGTGGGTCCCACCCCACCCCCATAAGTCTTATCTCTTTCTTTCTTTTCTTCTTTCTTTTTCGTTTCTTTTCTTTCTTTTGATTTGGAAGGGAGAGTAATCAGAGAAGAGAGAGAGGGAGACCAGAGAAGAAGAAGAAGAAGAAGAAGAAAATAGAGGAAGGAGAAGGAAGAGAGACCGGAAAATTTGGGGAAAACCCAAAATTAAGGTACGGATTAGAGTTTAATTTCCAAAATACTTGGGTTATGTTGTTTATTTGCAAATTAATCGAGTATTTTGCATCTCATAAGAATGATTTGGGGTTTGTTTTTACAAAATTCGTGGAAGGGAGTAAAGGTGTTCACTGACTGGTTTTGTGAAAAACCATATCTGCCATGATTTTTGGCGAATTTTAAGACAGAGTTCTTGAAGTCGGAATCTTATGAAATTTTTACAGTAGATACCCACGGATGTTTTGTGTGTGGTGTAAAAATTTCGGGGTTTAATTCGAAGTACAGAAAATAAGAAAATTCGTGAATCAATCTGCTGTCGGGTTCGTGTTTGGGCAGACAGCACTGACACAACTTGGGAAAAAGGTTATAACTTCTAGCTCGGGTATCCGATTGGTACACCGTCTTTTGATTATGAAACTAGACTCGTATACCTTCGAAACGATGTATGGGTTGTGCCTTAATTATTTCCAGAGAATAGCAGTTTTTAGTTTGAAGTTGGAGAAAAATCTGTTTCGTGGAATTTTCAGCAAGTTCTGGGTTAGTTTGACGGTTGATTAAAAATAGTTACAGGGATCAGAAAATTCTGAATTTTTGATATGATGATAAAGTATGAGTTTGGAGGTTGTGGTAAAATTTTCGTGGGAAATGGATTAGTAGATTAATTCTGAAAATTCGCAGAGTGCAGCACTGTTGGGTCGTAGAATACATTTTCATGCATTTCACTTGCATTTGGGCATGAATTTTTGGTAGGGAGCTTATGGGTGATATATAATTGTTATTATAGGTGATGTTATTATAAGGATGGTTGTGGTTACGCCTTCGGTGCACAGAGGTTGAGTGTTTGGCGGAGTTGGTCCTGTTGTGACAGGTGAGAATGTACAGCCTCTATAATAAATAGAAATGTGTAGTGTTTATGTGGTGTTTTCAAATGTGTGGTGTGATTATTGATGTTTTGAAAACTCTCCTTGTGATTTTTGTATATGTTAAAAGTATTGTGTTTGGACGGATTAAATGATTTTCAGTGATGGATCAAATGATTTCTGGTGGGTGAAAAGAGAATATTTTATGCCTCTTGTGCCAATGTTTAGTTTGCAAGGTTGGCAACTTGCATTCGTGGGCTGTGCCATCTGGTTGTGTGCCAGCATTTTAGCCAAAAAGTTACAAGGTTGGCATCTTGTAGCGTGGGCTGTGCCAATATTTTAGTTTGCAAGGTTGGCAACTTGCATTCGTGGGCTGTGCCAAATGTGAGCAGTGCAAGCTTAGTTCTTGCTTTCTGTGTGGGCTGCACCTACCATTGGTGATAAAGAATGGCCCTCGTCACCGCCACTATATGTGAGCCTGTGAGCGAGGTAACGGTACCGTCATAACTCCCGGTCGTGAGGTTGGCGACTCGTTGGCACATTGGGTAAAATGATAGGATATTATTTTATATTGTGAAAGAAAATGTGAAATATTTTGCAAAACCCGCAGAGGTGTGTTGATGAAATGGGCCGGTGGGCCGTGTTTTTGAGATGAGCCGAAAGGCTGTGTTTTTGAGATGGGCCGGTGGGCCATGTTTTGAGATGAGCCGGTGGGCTGCATTTTTTAAATAAATATGGTGGGCTGTGTTTTTGAGATAAAAGTGTGGGTGATGTTTAAAACTGTGATCCATCTGAATTGTTTAAGCAAATGTGTTGGTGTGTGTTTATGCTTCGATCCATCTAAATACTTATCATTTCCATTTATTATGTTGCTAACGTACATTCTCATGTAACCTTTTTGGTTGCAGATTCTCAGTTGAGCTAGACGTCGGTCCACTACAGTGCCAGGGTGTCAGTCAGGTGTTCATAGAGGTTGAGTTTTATAATTCTGTCAGTTAGAGGGTGTTGTAGAATGACTTTATAATGTGAGGTTGGTGTGGTTCAGTACAAGTCTAATATGGTTGACTGTACAATTGATGTGGAGGTGTGAACACTTGTTTATTTTTATTGGTTCTGCTGCGAGCTGTAGTCTAATTTTGAGTATTATTTTCATGAGAAGCCGGAAAGGCGTACAGGTGGTGACAGGTGTCATGTCACTTTGTACAAGTTTTATTTTGCCAGGGTGGGGTGTTACAGTTTTGGTATCAGAGCCTAGGTTATAGGTTCTATAGACTTTTTGAGAGTGTGGCACTTGTGGTGGACCATAGGCGGTGTTGTTCCGAGTTCTCGAGTCTAGATAAAACCTAGAATGTTGAGAAGAGTGTCACAGGGGTGAGGGTAGTGGGTGCATACATACATGTAAGATTCATGCATATTTCTATGTTTTGTTTTTGTAGCAGCTTGATAGAAGAAAGTGATGGCACAGAGGTGTCATATATTTGCGTGTGTTAGTGTGGAGGGACATGAGGTGCAACATGAGTAGGTAAATTAGTTTGATCCAAATGCTAGAATGTTGGAGGTTATGATGGGATTGGCAGAGAAAATGCTCAGCGTGGTGGTTAAGAATGACATGGTGGATTGATTTGAAGAGTGACTGGCCAGCACACTTCAAAACAAACCTCTGATGTCACTCTATTACCACGTGTGAGTGGATGTAGGTGTGTAAAGAAGTACATGCGGTAGAGTAGGTGTCGAAGTGAAAGAGCATATTTGTGTATTTACTATGAAAGTGTATGATCCTGCGTTTGGTCGATGTGTTAGGTACATAATGTGTTCGGAAATGAGGACATGGTGCAAACGTTAAAGAATCTATTAGAACTATTGGTCCTATAAAGGTATAAAATCAGTTGGGAGATGTACGTATTATCGATGAGATAGACTGATGATGAGGAAATTATGTACACGTGTTGAATATAACTCTGGGGGCATTGGAGACAACGGTATGAATATTGAGGAGAATGAATGGATGAAATATAATGTTTAGTCCTAGTACTTGAAATTTGTAGATAATTTACTTATAGATGACTGGGTTGACGTGGTCCCGTGATTTTATATATCTTTGGAGATTCTTGGTATTGGGCTATTTGATATCATGTGCAATTTGGGTGCATGTTAATTTCTTATCTGATAATTGTCAGCACTTTGTGGGAGTAATTATGTGTTGGGGTGATCAATTTAGTTACGAAGTTGGAGTTGGTTTATTAAAGCTGTGTGCTAAGGTAGAATCCGTATTTGATATTGCTCATGGGTTTTGGCAGTTCTACGGATATTGAGATGTACAGTGAAAAAAAAAGAGGGGTTATTTGAGGTATTCAATAGGATTTGGACTTTTATCTATCTTCGATATTCAAAATATTGTGAGGGTGTTATATTTTAAAGGGTAAACTTGAGTATGTGAATTGTCATAGCTAAGAGGAAACAGGTATTGGGTGTACCGAATAGAATTATAAATGGGTTTTGACGAATTGTGATATTGTGGATTGTAACAGATGAAGTAGTCAATATTTTATTTGGTTGAAAGGTTGTTGATACATGATGAGTTGATTGTTACCAATTTGGGTTTGGGTCCTTAACATTTCCTAAGAGGCAGCGCTTTATGTATTGTGCATTTGTGGAAATATATAAATAGTTGAAAGATATGTTAGCTTTGAGTTACGGTTACGGCATGCAAAAAGGTGTGGAAATTTGGAGGTTTGGGATTATAGTAACGTGTTTGAAGAGCATGAAATGATACAAGATTTTGATAAGTATCTTAGGTGTCATGATCTGAAAGTTAAGGGAACTGTGGACTGAATGTGGTGGTTGGCCTATATATGATTTGGTAGTGCAAGCTCAGACAATGGATATTAGTATCATAAGTGAAATTAGTTGCGGATGGCTACCAAGGAGATTAATAGGTGTATTCATGGATGGGAATGTGAATGTGGATAACAAAATGGAAATGGTGTTAAGAGCGACGTAAGTTCAATCCAAAGGTGATGGTGGGTACGTGGATTCTTCGGGTGATGTAATTTGTGGGGTTTGGAAAAAAAAAATTGAAAAAAAAAAAGTGTGAGTTTTTACGGCAAAATTGGTAGACATCTGGGAGAAAGGACTGTGGAAGTTAGATCTTTAGTTGGATTCTATTTGGTTGAAAGTTTTGGACATTTTTTGAATTTCATTAAATTGAGTTGTTATGATTTTGGTGGGATAAGGTGAAAGTCTTTTCGCATATGCCATTTAATGGGAATGAGAATATTGTCGATTTTGTATAAATAAGGAGTGTAGAATGACTAACTGGTTACTGCATGAGAATATGAAATTTGGAGTTTGGTAGAATATCATCTTGGTTGTATATGTGGAAATATGAATGGCTGTTTGTTTATTGTGAGAGGATTATAAGAGAGAAGAATAATTTGGTAAAATTTGGCTCTAGTTGAATTGTTGATCATGATACTGAAGTTATTTTTGTAGTTCTGTTATAGTAAGTGAAAGCATATGACCTTGATATGTAGTGAGTGTAAATTGAGATTATTTTTGGGTGGAAGAAGTTGTATATGGTAACAGTGAACCAAAGGATGTTTGGGTGTTTGTGAATTCTCTAGTGCAATTAACGAGTGTTACGAAATTCGGGAGCAAGAACGAATAAGGTATTTTGATATGTGACCTGTTGAGATGATTAAAATATGTTAGAGCTGCAAATTATTTACTGGTTTGTGTGAAGTTTGTCCTTAGTACTAAGTATATGATGGTATTGAGGATTTTGTGATTCAGAAAGCCTAAATGATTTTATGTTCTAGAGGGAAGTGTTGGAAAAAAAAAAGAAACAGAAATGTTTGTGGTTACATTTTGAGAGGTGCAATACACCCAAGGGCAAAACATTTGATTGGTTGGCAACCATGGATTGAGTGGAAACTGTAGTTTGATTACTAAAGTGAGGAGCATTAAGCGATCAATTTATGGGTATTAGTCGTTGAGGCAGAGTTGAACCGGAGTTTATAGAATTGTGTGCTGCTTGTTTACAGTTGAGTATGGAATATAATTGGCATTGTTGAATGATAGATAAACAATGGGGTTCCTTCCTCAGAAAATTTGGTAGTTTGTTGGACAGGTGGAATGAATAGAGTCTGAGGAAGCGGATATAAAAAAGAATTTTTGGGTAAGCTAGTGGTTGTGTTGAGGATATTGTTAATGTTCAAGAATAAAGTTGTGCTTTATGTGAAAAATTTAAAGATGTTGTACCAGTAGTCAAAGTTCGTGAGGCTTTATATAGGAAGAAAATGTAGAACACTGACTTGTTGGGATGATGTGGGCGAAAGGAGTATGTTGACACGAGAGATAGAATGACAAAGAGCCGAGGGGCAAACGTTGGATTTAGAGTTAATACAACAAATAGCTGATGGAGTTAGGTTGATAAGAGAACGGTTGAAAATTGCACAGATCCTACAGAAGAGTTACGCAGATAAGCGAAGACGGGAATTGGAGTTGGCGGTTTATAAATTTGTGGTATCGCATTTGTTGTCGAGGGATAGATCGTATTTCGGGGACGAAATTTCCTAAGTGGGGGAGAGTTGTAACACCCGTTCCAGATATTCAGAATTTAATTCGCAATTTAGAGTGGTGGTGTGATTACACCCAATAATTTTCCATGAGTGGATGTATTATTAGTGGGTTGATTTCGCGGCCTGGAAAATTTATACGGTTGTTGATTTTGTTTTTTTGAGAATGTTATTGGATAAACCGAGACCGCGGTTAGACTCAAGGTAATTTATTGGAGCCATGGTAAAACTTTTAGAATTTTCTGAGGTGGTATCTAGACTGCGTGAACGGAACGGGGCTTGTTTTCGGGGTCGGGGGTTCCAGCCGCCTGCTGGAAGAGGAATTTTCTTAATTTGGGAGTGGGTCCCACCCCACCCCCATAAGTCTTATCTCTTTCTTTCTTTTCTTCTTTCTTTTTCGTTTCTTTTCTTTCTTTTGATTTGGAAGGGAGAGTAATCAGAGAAGAGAGAGAGGGAGACCAGAGAAGAAGAAGAAGAAGAAGAAGAAGAAGAAAATAGAGGAAGGAGAAGGAAGAGAGACCGGAAAATTTGGGAAAAACCCAAAATTAAGGTACGGATTGGAGTTTAATTTCCAAAATACTTGGGTTATGTTGTTTATTTGCAAATTAATCGAGTATTTTGCATCTCATAAGAATGATTTGGGGTTTGTTTTTACAAAATTCGTGGAAGGGAGTAAAGGTGTTCACTGACTGGTTTTGTGAAAAACCATATCTGCCATGATTTTTGGCGAATTTTAAGACAGAGTTCTTGAAGTCGGAATCTTATGAAATTTTTACAGTAGATACCCACGGATGTTTTGTGTGTGGTGTAAAAATTTCGGGGTTTAATTCGAAGTACAGAAAATAAGAAAATTCGTGAATCAATCTGCTGTCGGGTTCGTGTTTGGGCAGACAGCACTGACACAACTTGGGAAAAAGGTTATAACTTCTAGCTCGGGTATCCGATTGGTACACCGTCTTTTGATTATGAAACTAGACTCGTATACCTTCGAAACGATGTATGGGTTGTGCCTTAATTATTTCCAGAGAATAGCAGTTTTTAGTTTGAAGTTGGAGAAAAATCTGTTTCGTGGAATTTTCAGCAAGTTCTGGGTTAGTTTGACGGTTGATTAAAAATAGTTACAGGGATCAGAAAATTCTGAATTTTTGATATGATGATAAAGTATGAGTTTGGAGGTTGTGGTAAAATTTTCGTGGGAAATGGATTAGTAGATTAATTCTGAAAATTCGCAGAGTGCAGCACTGTTGGGTCGTAGAATACATTTTCATGCATTTCACTTGCATTTGGGCATGAATTTTTGGTAGGGAGCTTATGGGTGATATATAATTGTTATTATAGGTGATGTTATTATAAGGATGGTTGTGGTTACGCCTTCGGTGCACAGAGGTTGAGTGTTTGGCGGAGTTGGTCCTGTTGTGACAGGTGAGAATGTACAGCCTCTATAATAAATAGAAATGTGTAGTGTTTATGTGGTGTTTTCAAATGTGTGGTGTGATTATTGATGTTTTGAAAACTCTCCTTGTGATTTTTGTATATGTTAAAAGTATTGTGTTTGGACGGATTAAATGATTTTCAGTGATGGATCAAATGATTTCTGGTGGGTGAAAAGAGAATATTTTATGCCTCTTGTGCCAATGTTTAGTTTGCAAGGTTGGCAACTTGCATTCGTGGGCTGTGCCATCTGGCTGTGTGCCAGCATTTTAGCCAAAAAGTTACAAGGTTGGCATCTTGTAGCGTGGGCTGTGCCAATATTTTAGTTTGCAAGGTTGGCAACTTGCATTCGTGGGCTGTGCCAAATGTGAGCAGTGCAAGCTTAGTTCTTGCTTTCTGTGTGGGCTGCACCTACCATTGGTGATAAAGAATGGCCCTCGTCACCGCCACTATATGTGAGCCTGTGAGCGAGGTAACGGTACCGTCATAACTCCCGGTCGTGAGGTTGGCGACTCGTTGGCACATTGGGTAAAATGATAGGATATTATTTTATATTGTGAAAGAAAATGTGAAATATTTTGCAAAACCCGCAGAGGTGTGTTGATGAAATGGGCCGGTGGGCCGTGTTTTTGAGATGAGCCGAAAGGCTGTGTTTTTGAGATGGGCCGGTGGGCCATGTTTTGAGATGAGCCGGTGGGCTGCATTTTTTAAATAAATATGGTGGGCTGTGTTTTTGAGATAAAAGTGTGGGTGATGTTTAAAACTGTGATCCATCTGAATTGTTTAAGCAAATGTGTTGGTGTGTGTTTATGCTTCGATCCATCTAAATACTTATCATTTCCATTTATTATGTTGCTAACGTACATTCTCCTGTAACCTTTTTGGTTGCAGATTCTCAGTTGAGCTAGACGTCGGTCCACTACAGTGCCAGGGTGTCAGTCAGGTGTTCATAGAGGTTGAGTTTTATAATTCTGTCAGTTAGAGGGTGTTGTAGAATGACTTTATAATGTGAGGTTGGTGTGGTTCAGTACAAGTCTAATATGGTTGACTGTACAATTGATGTGGAGGTGTGAACACTTGTTTATTTTTATTGGTTCTGCTGCGAGCTGTAGTCTAATTTTGAGTATTATTTTCATGAGAAGCCGGAAAGGCGTACAGGTGGTGACAGGTGTCATGTCACTTTGTACAAGTTTTATTTTGCCAGGGTGGGGTGTTACACTAATATACTACATTCTAAAGACAAATTTACATATATCATTGATTATATCATATAATTATAGTCAGTTATAACACAAAAAAATTACATGAATGACATAATCAACGAACTCATCGATCGAAATCAATGATCTCGATCATCATGATTACGTCGCGATCGTGTGGCTACTGAACATCAACTATTGCACACAATACTTAATGTACTATCAATTGTGTCCCGATGAAAGGGCTTTCTAAATCCGATCGAGCAAAAAATTTACGTGAAATATTTAATCAGCAAGCACCACGAAATTAACAATCTTGATCATCGTGATTATGTCGGGGTCGTGTGGCTGTTGTACATTCAACTATTGCACAAGACTTTAGTTCTATCAATCATGTCTCAATGAAGGGGCTATGTAAATCCGATCGAGAAAAAAAATTACATGAACGATTTAATCAACAAGCACAATAAAATAAACGATCTTGATCGTCGTGATTATGTCGCAATCATGTGGCTACTATACAACCACCTACTGCACAAGACCTAGTTTGCTATTAAGTAAGTTGAACGTATAGATTCCAAAGGCAATTGTCTAGTCTATTTTTATAATGGTCAATCTAAACTGTTAGGATTTCACATTTTTCTTATTCGATCGTCGTCACAAAAAATGAAAATCCTCGGATATTGACAACCACGTGATCAGAAGATATTAAAACATCCAAAGGCATTAAAGTCTTATAGAATCCCGTCGAGCCTCACTTGAGGTTTTTTTTTTTTTTGCTATATATCCAAACTGTCTGTCTTTTGCACCATACAAATTAAATTAATTTGCACTATAATGAAGTAAATCACATAGCGCTAGACATTTGATGGAAGGGAAAATATCATTCAGCATCCAAGATCATCAATTCTGAATAAAAAAACTAAAAGATTGGATTAATGACTTATAAGTATTAAATTGAGCTTGTCTTCTAGGATCTCAATCGAACAATTATTTTAAAATTACTGAATGGCTCGGATCACTTGTGTGAGAATAGTGGACCCTACACAACCATGGGATTGGTACCGAGAGAAAGTAACAACCAGTTAAAAAAAGAAAAAAGAAAACGAGATATGAACAAATTAAAGGAACCACCAGTTTTTATTTTAGCGGGCTTATAGAGTGGTAAAAGAAATTGGCGCACTTCATATACTCCCTCCGTCCCATTTTAAATGCTCCCTATGTATATCCGTGCCATTTTCAAACGTCCATATCTTTTTACTGGTAAGGTTTTCAAAGTTTTTAAAAATTTTGTCTAATAGAATTAATTGAGGTCTATCAAATAAGATTCATATTACATGTAAAATACATTATAGAATGAAAACTATAACAGTTTTAAAAAAACACGCATAACCGTAGGGAGCATTTAAATTGGGACGGAGGGAGTTCAATGGACCAAACGGCGCCGTTTAATGGTTTCTCCCCCTCTCTTCCTTTTCATTGTACTTTCCCCTCATTTGCAAAACCTAGCGCACGGTATCCTTCCCTCTCTCTCGGTGCTCATACCAATCGCAAAACCAAGCTTCGCCCCTTCATTCTCCCCTTTCAACTCCTGCTACAGGTCTCTCTCTCTCTCCCTCTCTTTCTCTCTCTCTCTTTCTCTCTCTCTCAACATAAATTCTGTACATTCATGTACCAATATGCTTATAACTATGCATTATTTGAATGTCTCACTCAAAGACAAGCAGTTCAAGCGGCTCAATGTGGATATATATAGGTGTTCCCGTGACAGCATTTTAAGCACTGGAAAATTTATATTTTGGATTGAACTCATCACTATTCAAATATTTGAATGACTGTTGAGCAATCAATGGAGTTTCTCCTGTAGCATATTATTGACTGTAAATGATAGGTAAATGATAAGGGAAGGAAAAGTAGATAGGAACAGATGAAGCGTATAAGACGATTTTTCAGTCGCCTCAACCACCCTTGACGCCCCCGATCTGACAGCCATTGCCTTCCTTCCTGTTAGGATTTTCGCAACCCCACAACACCCCTACGGATATTGGAAACAATGAATCACAGAACAGAAAAACAAGTAAGCGTGCGTGATGAAAAACGGAAAAAAAAGCGAGGCACAGATATACGTGGAAAACCTCAATGCGAGAAAAAACCACGGGAGCCACACCAGTCCACTATGAAATCGAAATCAAGAGTACAAGTCTTCTCGCAATCTCTCTGAGATCTGCGTTTTCTCTTGCCTCTTAGATCCCAAATTCAATATCCAGCTATCATCCTCATTGCGTTTGCAAGCATTTTCACGCGTCTAATAGCCCTTGCTGTGCACTTAGCATTTGTAAGCGTTTGATAGCTCGTGTCCTTTTAGTGACTGCTGAGTTCACAAGCGTTTACACGCGTTTGGTTGCACTTTTTAATGACATGGGTCATGTTTTGAGAGGCTTACATGAGGGATCCAAATTTGTGCACTGTATAAGCTCTTTTTCTCTCATTTTAGGGTAGACACTTCATTGAAAAATCAGCCATTTTTATAGAGAGAAAGTCTCATCTCTTCTCTCTTTGTGGAACTTGATGTTCTTGATGATTTGAGCTTGCTCTTCTCGTCTTTCTTCAATCTAGAGCCTTCCTCTCCATGGATCCATTCTAGGTTGATTTTGTTTTTCAAAAATCTTCATAAAAATCATATCTTTCATACATCATGTTGTGTTGCCTACATATCTACGTAGCCAGATAATCCGGTGTCGTCTTTGATATGAAGATCGAGGGGTATTGGACTCGTGGAGGCTATGGAATCAAAAAGGGGCTAGGGGAGCTAAATCAATGAGTGGAGTTAGGTGTAGCTTGGGGCAAGCTGGTAATTCCTAATCCTGTAACTCTTGATTTAACCTTTTGATTTATAGCAATTAGTAGATTATGCCGTGACTTTATGCTTAGGGTGTTTAGACCCTAAGTGGTGTTTAGACCCTAAGTAGTTTCCACGTATATTGCGTGTCTTGTCTCCTTGCTTTAATTTCCCTACTTTGAACTTGTTGGTTTGAATGAGTAGCCATGGAATTTGCGTGCGCGGGGCTCTAGGACTTGTTATACCTTTGCATAATTTCAAATTAAAATGGTCAAATATGGCCACCTTAAACAATTTGTTAAGAACGGAACTACGGGTCACAAAATACGTTAAGATTGCGTATTTAAGTTATATGCTGGAAAATGGACAGAATCCTAGCATAAATAAATACCAACATGTTAATTTCAAATTACGCCAATTCTCCAAAGGATAAGAATGCTATAATATTCACTATTGGAAAGTTAATTGTGCATAGATTTAACAATGGGAATTATAGAATTTTTTAAATTTTGAGTACGAGGTTTGGGATTATAGAATTTTATATTCCTATATATAATTGGTTGCTGTGAATTGCATCACTCCAGATCCGCTGTCCCTCTTTGACATCCCTCTTCGGTGTCCTACCCCTCCAAATGCTGCCACGTGGAACACACTAACTCTCCTACCAAATTCATTAACTCTGTTAGTAGAACACTTTCTCCGTTCCCAACCAAATTGACAGCGAAAATCAGCCAAAATTGGGTAATCCTCGAACATATTTGTCTGAGATTTTACATATTTCGTCTATTTTCTATAATGGGTATGAAAACCCGTATGGGTCAGATGAAAAAAGAATGATGCAAAATCGGAATCGCCTGTATTTGGAAAATGGGCATGAAAACCCATATGCATTCAAGGAGAAAAAAATGATTCACACTAAGGAATCTCAACTCTTGGGAAGTGAGTGGAGAAAACCCAGATCTCTAGATCCACAGAAGGATTTAGAAACCGATGTTCTTGATGAGTAAAAGGTGAGAAAAACAGCGTTTTGTCAGTATCTTCACGGTGAATCAGTAGTGTGAGTTTGGCAGGAAAGCTGGTTCTTGATGAATGCGGTGAAAAACCCAAATCGGAAATTGATTATAAGCCCTTGGGATTGCCTATTAGGAGCCTAAGATCAAGAATTGTAGACCATGATACCCCTGAATAGATAAACGGAAATGGATTTAGTTCAGATTGAAAGGGTTCTTTGTAAGATATTTGGTGAA
Source organism: Vaccinium darrowii (assembly GCA_020921065.1). Taxonomy (NCBI): domain Eukaryota; kingdom Viridiplantae; phylum Streptophyta; class Magnoliopsida; order Ericales; family Ericaceae; genus Vaccinium; species Vaccinium darrowii. The sequence goes on from CM037154.1 coordinate 11,592,299, forward strand.
ATTAGGATAGGAAAAGTTGTGTTTTTTGGACTTTGGAGTGGCCGAAAAGGAGACTTTGGTTGGGTTTTAACGGAAATTTTTTTACTAACAAAGTTAATGAATTTCATAGGCGAATTAGTGTATTCCTTGTTTAACGGAAATTTTTTTTACTAACAAAGTTAATGAATTTTATAGGGGAATTAGTGTATTCCACGTGGCAGTATTTGGAGGGGTAGGACACTAAAGAGAGACACCAAATTAAAGAGATACGGGGTGGTTCCCTCACTCAAAACTTGACACAACATTTGACACAACGATAATCGGAGCTAAACGCTAACAATCGAAACCGTTCAATTTATTTAAAACATCTTTGTAAGAGTTATTGTTAAAAATCAACTCATTTGGATATTGGTAAAGGCTTGATCGGTTCATTTAGTTTTACCCTGTAAAAGCTGACTAGAATCAATTGAATGAACCGATCAAATCCTTACCGATATCCAAATGAGTTGATTTTTTACGGAAAGTCTTAAAAACATGTTTTAAACAAATTGAATAGCTCTGATCATTTGCGTGAGGCTCAAACAAAAAATTGTGTTAAATATTGTGTTATTCGTTGTGTGAGAAGAACCGTCCCCAAACCGATATACTTCAACCATACACACTTTCCAAACTTTGCATTTGTGGATGGAATCCGCCGAGAAGGGTTTTAATAGAAGTTCCTGCTCCGTGGGAAGCACCAAATAAATGACTACTTGAATCGGTATTTTAAGTATAAATGACCTGTAAACGGTGGACCTAACCCTTGAGGATGGGGTAATATATCATTCCAGACACTGTCGGAACCTCTATAAAGTCAGTTCTAATATCGCTATTATCACGTCTCCATGTCAGCATATATAAGCTTCTTGGAACGATGACAGCTGTCTTGTTTCCTAGCATTGATGGTTTCCTCAATGGACAGCGGAACTAGCACGACGAACAATGCTTGGCAGGCTGTCAAGTGAGCCCCTTTCATTTTAACGCAAATGCTCAAGCACATTGTGGATATGTGAAGTCATTTAAGAAACTTCATATTTAAATAAAAATCAATTGACGATAAATAAAGAGGACTCTCATGTTAATAATCGCTAATGCTATCCCCAAATCATATTGTGAAACTATTCGATAACACTTTTGAGGTGCAGCTGCATTTATAGCCACTTTTTTTTGTTATATATTTGAGAAATTTTCCTATGAGGGCTCCCTCACAAAAAGAGTGCGAGAAAACAGTTGTGAGCCGTTGAATCTTACGTCCTTCACGCGATCCAACGGCAACTCACAACGCCCTTCACAGGAAAACTATCTTCAGTCGAGAGAAGAGAGAGAGAAAGAGAGAGAAAAGGCGATTTCCAAACCAGACCCATCGATCGAACCATCGACGAAGCAATCCTTCCCTGTTCTTGACGAAATCGAAGGTATCTCCCTCTTCTCTCTCTTCCCTCGCTCTATCTCATTCTTCTCTCGACTGAAACCAACGTACGTGAAATGAGGGGGTAAGGATCCGGATGGGGTTTAAACCCGGATCCTGACCTGCAAACCTATTTTGACCTGCTTTATGACCAACGTGTGGGTTTGTAATTGACCTTCAAATCTCAACCGTTGGACGCATCCAACGGCCTTGATTGATTTTCCCGCACACTCTTATGTGAGGGAACCCATATAAGAAATATTTTGTGTGTATATATATATATATATATAGGATCCCGTTCTACTAAGGACTCCCTCAAACTCCCAATTTGCGAACCTCATGGATCGGGGTCGAATCTCGACGATCCGAACCGCTCAATGTGTTTAAAACGTGTTTTTAAGGGTCTTTGCGAGGATTCATCCAAAAAAAATACCCGGAAGGGCTTCATTCAAGTATTTTTCGATAAACTATATATGTACGGTTATTATGAAAAACCGTTCGGATGAAGCACTTTCAGGTTTTTTTTTGTGATTCCTCGCGTTGGCCATGGAAAACATGTTTTAAACACATTGAGCGGCTCGGATCGTCGAAATTTGGTCCGGCAAATAAAAAAAGGGGTGGTCCTCACCGAGTAGATCCGTGAGAGAGTCCTCAATAGAACATCTTACTATATGTAAATATATATATATATACTTTCATCTGTAAGTTAGTTGAATTTTAACTTGGGATGTAAGTAGCCCACAATTAATGTTACAATACGAAAACTTCATTCGCAATCCCAAAAGCTCATCAGCTCATGTATGAAGTGAATCTCACAAATGATTGCCTCGGCTTTTTTTTATTAAGAATGGTCCTCAATCTTTTCGTGAATTGTTAATTTCATGTGACGTAAAATGTGACCACAAGTGATGTTATTCATCAATTCAAGCTATTCATTTTGTAAGTGTTGATGTGTTTATCCTCCATGCTAAAAATCAACTTTATAAATAATTGGTATCCGTGTGTTAGAGGCGCTGCGACATAGAGCTTGGGTAGTAAATTGAACACCCTCAATTTAGAACAATGTTACTGCTTGTTTCATTCTTTTAACATATGGCATGGGCTTTGAACACCCTCTTGCCTCCATGTTGAACACCCTCCAAGTGGACCCCCTCTTTTGCTCCATTTTTTTTAGTGCTATTCACTTCATTTGTTGTTGGTGCTAGATTGGTAATGAACTTGGCTATTGGTATATTATCATTTTATGGTGCACAATTTCAAAATAAAGCTAACCATTGGGTAGTTTTATTACTCCCAAGTATTATCATGGTGTGTTTAATTTGTTAATAATCTTTTGTTAATTTGTTCCTCCAAATAATAAAAAAATACTTCTAATGTTTAAATTAGTCTTAAAATTACTCATTCTTTTGAGAAGAGTTCTTGACAATTTTTTAGAGACCACCCTAAAATAAAAAAATTATGGAGCCGCCATTGTCGATGTTAACAAAATAAACAGAAAGAGAAGTGGATGGCCAAACTCAAACCATGCACTTCTCTCATATTGGATATGATTCGACTAAACTTTTGTCATTATGTGATCAAGTTGATTTTAGGGATTGACGAGAAACTTACCGAAGGCCAAACAAATGAACAGTTTGGGTCTACAGAATGAACAATTAATTCATATTTGTATATGAAGTACTTTGAAAAAACTGATTTTTGGTAACGATCGATGCTCTTCTCAATGAGTTAACACACAATGAGTGATTCAAATAATTTTTGGCAAAAAATTGTAAAATGGAACTCATTCGGATTATATATCACCATCGACTATCAGATCAAAATCAGTCATTATTCAGAAAGATATTATGAAACATTTAAAAAAGCTCATATGCTTTAAAAAAGCCATTCAAAAAGCTCATCTTCTTTAAATCATGTCCATACTAGTACACGATCTAATTGGAAACCAAACACAGATAAGTATTACAAACCATGACCTCACAGATAAATTACCTACAACATGACTATCAACGAGAAGAGGACCATATCTTCCATTATTCGTACATACTTTAACACGTTGCAAGGATATTGTAAATAGAACTCATAACCTTAATTCCCTCCTTCATTACGGGGGCCACCGTGACCTCCTCCGTAGCCACCGCCACCGTATCCTCCTCCTCCGTATCCGCCACTGCCGTATCCGCCTCCACCGTATCCGCCTCCGCCATTTCCCCAACCTCCGCCGCCATGTCTCCAACCGCCGTATCCGCCTCCACCGTATCCGCCTCCGCCATTTCTCCAACCGCCGCCGCCACCGTAATAATACTTGGCATCATCTATCCCACCAGACTTTTCAGCAACTTCAGCTGCACAAATTAATGGTGAATATGCTTGAATAGTGTAGAGGTGATTGAAACAAGTGTGACAAGAATAATATGAACATGTATTTTCAAGCGAAAGCTTGGGGTTGAAAATTGAACAAAGGCAAATCCATGACTTAATCAAGGTAAGTCATAGTTTTAAATAGCGGTATCGGTCACGATATTGGTGTATCAGTATCGGGACATATGGGCGATACATCGCAGGAATCAAGTGCAACAGTCGCAAATTTTTTAACCTTTTGGGTGTATCGGAGCCTTCAAATCCCGAGACGAACTAACGTATAAGCTGATATTCAAAACTATGCAAAGTGTACAAATCAATCAATTCAGTTTAGAAAAAACTCACTCGAAGTGGATGTCTCAGCCAAATCCCTAGCTGTCACCTCCGAGGTAAAGAGAAGAACAATGGCCAGGAAAAGGCCAACGAAAACAATTGCTTTGGAACCCATTTTCCTCTTTAGTGGATGGGATGGAGTGTATTGAATGAAATTAAAGTGCAAATTCGACGTCCATTTATAGGCTCAGTTTCCAGTGGTGCGAGTACACGTTACCATCGTTTGATTAAGTCAGTAACTCTTATTTTGGTTAGTCAGTAAGTTCATTTTTTGGGTTAAGTCAGTAAATTAAATTTTTTTTTGGTTAAAGGATAGGAAGATATATGTATGAATTACATTGAAATGAAAACAAAGTTCATAACCATGATATGCGCTACCCGACTAGAGCCCAATTAAAGGGAAGAATATCCAACAAACTGAAAACAAAATCCGCAATCACTATAAACCAAAATTACCTAATAGCCCGGGATTTATAATTCAACAAATATAAGGGGGATAACTCCCACAGGTTGGTGAAGAATTTCAAACTTCTGATCTCCTAGTGAGATCGATGCAAGAGTCCTAAGAAATTGAGCTAGCCCCTGTTATTTATTTATTTATTTGTTTTTGGTTAAGTCAGTAACTTACTATTACTTTTCATGGTTTCTGAAAAAATATTCGGTGCCGCAGCTGAACTGCGCCAATATCATTTTCAGGTCACTCTGACTAAGGAAGTCATGCGGTTTTCGGGTTTTTGTGATATAAATAAACTCGATAAGGGTAGATTACGAAAAATGAAAAGGAGATACAGCCAACAGAGCGTTGGATGCAAGAGCCAAGGGTTAAACAAGAACAAAAAAGGGCAGCATTAGCAGAAAAAAAGGGCAGCATTAGCAGCCTAAACGCCTGGCATGGAACAAATGGCAAACAAAAAGGCTATTTGGATCATCATCTCCCAATTACACAATGTAAGATTTGGATCGCCTTTAATTCTGCTACTTCATCATTCGTAATTTTTTCGCACAAGATTAAAGAACTAATTAAAATATTTAATTTTGTGTAAAGAGATACAAAAAATTATGTCCGGAAGCAATTTATTTTTAGATCCTAAAATTGCACGTTTTTAATGAAAGACAACTTTTTGAAACAAAGGAAGTATTGCTAATAACTAAAATACTGACAAGTAATGCAAGATATGTGGTAGCGTGAATTGCTTTGTGAATAATTGTGATAAAATCCTAGGAGAGCGATTGTTAGCATGTTCAATACATCTTGCGGACCTGGGGAGGGTGCTATCCCTTCGGGTACAACATGGGTGCTCGTCGATCACGGTCGTCTATGGTCGGTTCTGGATGGATCATATCACATCTTATCCAAACAAATTTTGAACCGTTCGCTGCCGAAGCGGTCCATTGCCGACCACGGCAGGCCATGATCACCCAACACCCATGCTATCCTTTAAGGGACAACACCATCCCCATTCCAGATCTTGTATGGCCACCCATTAGGTAGTTTTGAGACAACATTAGAGGGCCAGCCTATGTAATTGAAAAATATAAGGAAAACACACAAAGACTGAGCATAGTCTTCAAGTATAAATAATTACACTTAAAAATTGAATAATTAAAGTAGAACAATTCCCTCAAAATCAGTCTAGCTGTACTGCGTACACTTCAGTTCCAAAAAATAAAAACAAATTGTAGAACAAATTATCTGCTATGCAACTAATATGTCATATATATCCGTTAGCAGCTAGAGTGTTCGTCTTCCAAATTGTAGATATATGTTTATATCACCATCAACTTACTTTACAACAAAAAGAGAACAAATGGAATCAGTCAACTTAAATAGAAACTAGTCCAAAAGAGTTAGATACGACTCTTTGAAAAATGAGTGGAAGGAGGGCAACCTATAGATCGATTAGAAAGGATTTCGTGGAAGTGCATCTTTGGGTTAATTTATTTTCTCTGTACCCTTTATTTATTGAAAATACATTATAATAATTAAATGGAAACTAAATAATGGAACACGAGATCATAGTTTTGAATATCGGCTAGTTTGTCTTGGGATTTGGAGATTCTGATATGGACGTACCATACCATATCGGCCGATACGCTCAAAAAGTTAAAATATTCACAACTGCTACACCTGATTCCCGCGACATATCGTTTGATACACTAGTTTCCGATATACTGATACCAAAACCGATACCTCGATTTAAAACCATGCACGAGGTCCCCGCCAAGATGGCATGTTCCTATTTGAACCGCTTAACAGCTTCAAAACCATCTCAATATATTTTCTCATCAGATTTTTGCCATACTACAAGCCTCACGATCAGATTCAGACCTCCTGCGGTCCTCAACACTTACAGAACTCCTACATCCCTCAACAAAACTTTCGTTATCAAAATGTTGAATTTCATATATCTTGAGAACTTCAAAACTGCAGGCGGCAGACCGATATACCAAGGAAGATAAATTTCCATGACAGTGTGACACCCCTAAAATCATCAACTTTAGAGCCAACTCGAAAAGAATAGATCCAAAGCAATAGCAGAACAACCGAACAGTTTTCCAATATTCATCAGCATTAGAAAAATCAATAGAAGCATGCAAAAAGCTTCCAACATACCTCAGCAGCAGAAAAGGCCATATTACAAGCCTGAGGGCATACCAGAACACCAAAAGCACTAGCAGCACAAGTCATCATTTTAAATGCCAGCTGTTACGTAACGGTTTTTTGCCTCTCCTATACCATTACAGTCCGGTATACCAGTGAGACGGAAATTAGCATGCGTGTTGGCCAATTCTGTTACGTATCGGTCCGTAACTTGTTTCATGGACCGGTTTACAACCGTTACGATTATTTAAGCAATCTAAAATTACCTTTTACCAAAAAATCAGTTTTACAAATTCACGAGTGCTATACGTGAATCCTGTTACATATATAACTGTTACATAACGTTCCATACTACTGAAACCGGAACACTCAAACCGTTACCGTTACGTATTAGGAAACCATTATTTAAAACGTTGAACCACTCTATGTTACTCTTCAAACTCGTCAAATTTGTGCGAACTCTACCAACGGGTGCCAATTCAATTAGGTGAGGAGGTATATGGGGGTGAGAGTGTCACATGCCACCCCTGGTTAAAAAATATATATATAATTATATAATCCCAATTGAAATTGATTTGGCACCTATTGATACTCGAATAACTTGATTTTTATATGGAAAATATTAATTGGAAAATAAACGGTTTAGATCATATAAATAACATCTCTATTGCTTTCATTTAAAGACTTGAAATAGTTGAACCAAGTCTATCTTTGTAACAAAAAAAAAATAAATAAAACTCAAGACGGAGCCTAATGTTACGATATTCTTTCTCTTCATAATTTTAGGAACAACGTAGTAGACTTCCATCGAAAAGTACCACCCCTTTAAGCCCCATCTTGTCGTCCATCTCGGCACCGATGGCTCAGATTTAATCCAAACTCTAAATGATGCAAGCCGTTCATTATTTGGATTAAAATCTGAGCGTTCATTACCGAGACGGCCGGATGGGCTCACTACAACCTTGTAGTGAGCCCCTCACTATAGGGACCCTCTACCCCATATTAACAATTGCGTCACTTATTTTTTTTTGGTACTTTTGAGTTACTCCCACCGTCCCCATTTAAGTGTCAACTATAGAAATACGTGCATTTTCAAATCTCAAAAATAAAAGTTTACTACTATGAACACTTTAATTCGGTGCCAAGAAAAGGTAAAAAGATTATGTGGAAGTAAATTTTTTGTAGTTTGTCTTGTCAAGAATTTTGTTTACGTGATATTGTCTGATTTGATTTAGTTCTTTACTTATTTAATTAATTCCGAAATTCCCTAGACTCTTCATCATTAACATGTTAAAAATATGCTCACATGATTGGGTTAAGTAATTCAATTTAATTTTTTTCATTGGCATGAAGTAGTTCTTTTTTTTGAAAAGCAAAAATTTATTAACCTTTGAAAACGAATTACAAAGATTAAAAGGATCCAAGAACAAGACCTTAAAATGAAAGAAGGGAAGAAAACCCCTCACACCAAAAGGCACATGCTGCAAGGAACCAAATGGGAAAACACAACCTAAAGCTGGCAAGAAGCCAACCAAAACCCCCAACAAGAAAACACTCCTGAGAAAAAACAATAAAACCTACGCGCCCCCCCCCCCCAAAAAAAAAAAAAACCAACTGAAACACCTCAAACAAACACCACCAACAACAAACTCAGCTTCCAACAGAAAAACCACTTATGATCTCATCATCATCCCCCAAAAAATCTTCACCCAAGATCTTGCTTATTGACCGGGAAGCCTGAGCCGTATTAAGATGAAACACATAATGCAGCCGCAGCTATAGCAGATCGGAACACCACGCATTTTTTCTGTTTTCGACGACCCTTCTTCTTAGCTTTGGGAAATCCCAATCTTTTTTCAATCCTTTTCTGTTTCAATTTTCCTTTCCCGATATCTTCCACCGCATTGGCTAAATTGAGATCCACAACTAACTGGATACCTTCGACATCTTTCTCATTAAAAAAACCCACTTCGGAAAGATTCCAAAAGCCTTGATCAAAATTCATACCCTCCTCATCCTTGTTGTGAGTCCCTTTCCTTTTGAATATCTTATTACCCCTGATTTGAATACTCGTATATCCGCTTGAATTCATAGATTTAGGCCCATCAGAAAGCCCAACATTAGCATCCAAAGATGGCCCACATAAAACACCCTCGTTCTGGACTAAATCAGGAATAATAGATTCAATGACCCGAGAATCAGAGGATTCCAGAACCACCTCGACCTCATTTGAATTCTGACCGTTGGCAATTACTTCCATAGGGAACCGAATGACATCATTATTCTCCACCTGCCTCAACCCTTCCCCAAAAGCTTCAACGTTATTGTCCCTTTCTTCCAAGCAAAAATTGTCTAGCTTATCCCCCATTGCCACCTCAGCAGTATCTACCAAGCTGGCTGCCAAATCATCATCTTCAACCTTTGAATTGGACCCTGTTTCACCAAGGTTTACGACGTCGGCTGCGTTTACTAATGGAAGGGAATTGAGAACTTCCTCCTGAACTTTAACATCGTAAATAGCTCCATCGATCTCCAATTGAACCCAACTATCAATTTTTGAGGTTTCCCGGGTTGCAATAAGAATTCTCCCATTCGCGAAAGATGAAAAATTAGAGGTTTGTTCATCCACGGAAACAAAAAAACCCCATCTTTCCGCAATCATCTTAAAAGTGTTGACACACCAAGCTTGAAGAGGAACGCCCGAGCAATTTATCCAAGTGTATCTTTCAATGCTAGGAGCCTCACCATTCCATGGTTTAATAACATCAAACCACCGATTCATCCAATGATTTTTAATCAATTCATCCCTTATCTCCTTCTCTTCAAAAGTAATTAGGACCATTCTTCCCCCCATTGCTCTAATTTGTGTCCCTTGTACCCTTGCTTTACGAAGTTCTTCTTGCAGCTTATCCACAGGTATGAAACTGTGGAGATGAGCCACTGCACTCCTAAAAAGCCAATCATTCCCCGCAGGCGAAATCTTGATCGGTAAGGAATTGACAAAACTGTGATGGTTATGTTCCAAAATTCTATTATTACCACTCACCACCTGGGCAAAAGATTTCCCACGGACGAATGCATTGTTCTCTCTGGTATCCCCTTTGCTTTGCCCATCCATGGTTTTATCTCCTTTAACCTCTTCCCTTTGATGATTGTCACCACCTCTGAACTCTCCTTTTCTACTGTTTTCCATGAAACCGCTCGGAAAACATGGTAACTTCTGACGCTGCAAATTATCCTTGTGACTGAAACATGCTTCCTTAACAAAAAGTTTCATGTTATCTATCCACATTCCATTAGTTTTAGCAATGGCCATGCCGGCTGAAACTTGACAATCGTACCTGACGAACCCAAAACGGTTTCCAGTTCTTTTACTCCTTTTTTGAGGAATGAAAGTATCTTTAACAACCCCATAGTTATTGAACGTCTTCCTCATCCAATCCTGGTCAGCTCCTTCAGGTAAGTTGTCCACAAAAATGGTGAACAGAGTCAGATCATCACTCCGTCCGAATCCTGAAGATCGAGTCTTGGGCATGTTCAAGACAGGGATCCACCCTTGGTCGTGACTGCTTGATCGCCATCCATCTCCATTCTTCTCCTGGCCTATCCTTCTCTCTTCTATTCTCTCCTTCATCGCATTTTCCGGCATGAAGTAGTTCTTGCACAAGAGGATTTCGTTATTCAGTATAGTATTCCTTCTGCATTTTATTTTTTCTGCAGAAAATAATTCTTTCATTGTTTTATTTTTTTCTTTCTATAACTCAAATGTCTTGACTAGCTTACACATATCTTGATTATTAATCAAGGAATTCAATCCAAAACACTTCCAATTTTACTTCGACATGAAACTACGAACCATGCAAAGTTGAGCTAAAAATTAAATATATCACTTGCTACTTGCTAGCATGAAACTGAATACCGAATATAGCGGAATTGCATGTAATTTTTATTTTTTCCTCGTAGAGAAATTGTAACATTGAATCTCTTCCACTTATGCTTTTTATTTATTCACCTACCCACACATGGGACACTTATAATAAATAGCTGGTTTTGTTCAATTGACTCAGTTGTGATGCTGGGCTTCACTCTCCTCGGTTTCCGCCTCCTCGGCCACTTTCATATCCTCCTCCCAGGCCTCCTTCATACCCGCCGCCTCTGCCCCCTTCGTATCCTCCTCCTCGGCCTCCGTCGTATCCCCCTCCGCGGCCTCCTTCGTAACCGCCACCCCTGCCTCCTTCATATCCCCCTCCGCGGCCACCTTCGTATCCGCCACCCCTGCCCCTTCGTATCCCCCTCCTCGGCCTCCTTCATATCCCCCGCCGCGGCCTCCTTCATAACCTCCATCGAAGTCCTTAGCATCATTTACCCCATTTGCCTGTGTGGCTCCTGCACAAATGATATGCTTGTTGAGTAATGAATATCAACCTATAAGGAAAAAGATGCATTTTTTTTTTCTTTTGATTTAATTATATTCCTCTGTTCGTTCAAATGAGACAAATAAGAAACAGAAGAATATATCAAAGCATTAATAGAAAAAGGCAAAGTAAACTCACTAGTAGCCTTAACCGTGGAAGTCTCAACCAAATCTCTAGCTGTCACCTCGGAAGCAATAAGAAGGAAAATAGCCAGAAAAAGGCCAAGGAAAGCAATTGTTTTGGACCCCATTTTCCTTTACTTACTACTTTCGATTTGATGGAATGAAATTGAAGGCACAATTTTTATGTCCATTTATAGGCTCAAAAAGGTTTCAGTGAATGTGAGAAGGCATTAAAGGTTGTTTTGACATACGGGGCATAGTATGGTTGGCTGCTGATCGGTGGCTGATTTAATTGAATTGATACGTGAAAAGTCAAAACTTCTCCCATCATTGCATAGCGGTTAGAAAATGATAGGAGAAATTATTAAGGGACATTGCTACATGTACAAATACAAGTGCACAGAAAATACACAGATCGTACTTCGGGACCCACAAAAATGCACAAATCGCACAGATCGTATTTGTGCACAGAAAATGCATAGATACGAGTGATCCGAACCGTTAATTCTTCTTAGAGCATTTTTTTCGAGTGGACCCACAAAATTTCAACTCAATCAGATGGTTAAAAGTGGTCGAACCAAAGTCTCACCGTTTCAATCAAAAAATTTTAATTACAAAAAGAAGAAGAAAAAGAAAGCGGATAGAAAAAATCCTCTCTCTCTCTCTCTCTCACATACATCCAACCCTCATAGGGAAATTTCAAATTCAGAACACTTCTCTCTCTCTCTCTCTCTCTCTCTCTCTCTCTCTCTTGAATTATAAAAAAATGTATAGTATCTCAGTAGCTCTCTCTCGCACACAATCTACTTTTCAAATGATTTGGATTACTGGTTTGAAAATCATAAAAAAAGAGGAATGATTCTTTCAGTGATCCTTCAAAATTATATAATTTTTATTCTGCTTGAAACGCTGAGTTTTATTACTCATTCCTTTTTGCAAAGTTTGTCACATATTTTATTTTGGGATGTCTCAGAAAGTTTGTACATTTTCAAAAATTTCCAAAATACGTTGGATATAAGTGTTGATCAAATCCATTCATTCCTTGGTTTAATTGATTTTTGAATGGTAATTGATTTTCGTTCAAACTTTTTTGCCCTCTTATAATGCAGAAAGTGTGAATTGACTAATTAATTGATTATTCTTTTTTTCTTTTTAGTTTCACTTAACAATCATGATAGGGGTGTTGGCACATCATTAGCCGGAATACTCGATGATGAGATTAGTGCATTTAGTATGGTTAAAGATTTCGAACATCGTCAAGTGCCTTCAGGCACGGCAAGACATATATATATAAGTGGCAAGATCAGTTGACTTGTGCCAGAGGAAATTATTAGGTGGTCGATAAGGACCAATAGATTAAAAATGCGTATTGTGCCGAGTCTATCGCTAAATAGTCAAAAACTTACCCAGTTGATGGGGCAGGTAAAGAACCTATTATGCACACGGTAAAATAGATAATAATTTTCTTTGATAAAAATAAAGCAATTATGGCCCTGCTGAATTATTGTACGTGCATCCTGTTAAATAACATTGCCATTTTCTCATATTATGAGGAGTAATCCAAGAAACTGATATATTGTAATTTGCGAGACATTTCATTCTCCCCAAAAACAATCCCACAAGGTGACATCACGTTTCTTAAAGGCATCCCTCCATTTCTCCGTTCCAGTTTTCTGTATCGATCTCACCCCTAAAATCGTTCCAGGAAATATCTGCACAAGTTTTTTTTTTTTTTCCTTTTTGGGTAATACAGGATGCCCGAGCCAATTAATACACACCTCCAACTAATTCCTATCGTCTCTACCAAAGCCGTTTTACTTTTACCCTCTTACGCGTAAGGTTGAGTTGGGCCCTAGATAGCCAGGAGTACCTGCCAAAGTTGTTTCCTCTCCAAAACCATTTCATCAAATGGAAAAACAAAATTAATACTGCAATCCTAGGCCCCAAAAAACTCTCTCTCTCTCTCTGGTGCTTGTAGCTTTTACTTGCTTGCTTCCTAACGTTAGCATGCTTTAAATTTGACTGAATTTTCAATGCACAAAACTTGTCCTGGATGAATTTGCATTTGGGTTAATGCATGCTCATCAACCGGAAAACGGAGGACAACAAGTGGTAGCAGACTTTTTCTTAAACGTGAGGGTGAATTTCCATAAGCGATATGTGGTTTGATTTAAGTTATATGATGTAATGATCTGTTTTTAATTATAAAAGTTTATATTCAATATACAAAAAAATTTCCAAAATAATGCCAACACCATTATTCTCGAAATAATTTTCATAGCGTACTTTAAATTTTGGGATTTTTTTGAGGGCGAAGCCCGGACAGCGCAACCAATCTTCAATCAAAACATTGCTAGGAGCAGCTCTTCCGCCAGCAACGGTAAAAGCGGCGAAGAGCTTTTAGGGGATCAAGGGTACTGGATCGTCGGTCCGACCTCCACCGCCGGCAACGGTAAAAGCCTGTCGATAAGGATCGGGGTGAATGTATTTCTGGCATCTCATCGCCTGTTCTGCTTGGTGAGGTTTTCATTTTAACTACTCAAGAGCCGATCTGATTCTTTGGACCTCTTGGGGTTTTGATCTTGATACAGCAATCGGAGAGTTGAGCAGCAATAGGTTTCGAATCTAAAGCGGCGAAGTCAGTAGTGGCAAATCAGCTCAAAAAAGTGAGTCTGTGGATAAAGGTTTTTGGGCGTAGAAAAGCTGGGGTGTTTCTTCGAAGAGTTGATTTCAAGTTAATCATTCATATTGGGACTCTGAGGCAAAGCACTGGGTATGGGCACAATACCTCCATCTTCGACTGTCTTCGTTGATAACCTACCCTATCAAATTCGCAAGATTTGGGTCTTCAATATCTTCTCAAGGTATGGTAAAATTAAAGATATTTTTATTCCTAATAAAAGGAGCAAAGTCTCTAGCAAAAGTTTTGGCTTTGTGAGATTCTTCAGATATGAGGATGCTGTCGTAGCAATAGAAAGTTCGAACGGGATGTGGGTCTAGAATCACATATTGGAGGTTAAATTTGCGAAATTTCAGAGAAAAGAGGATAATTTTAGGTCTCAAGAAGCATGCAAAACAATCATAATCGTAGACAATTGAGCTCCCAAACCCCAAACCCCCGTAAAATGAGCTTCAAGAAAACCCAAACTGAAAAAAGGGGAAATGAAGTTTGGAGAAGAAAAGGTGTTGCGGAATCTAGCAAACAAGCTGAAAATAGAAGATTCGAAGCTACACTCAACCAGGCAACAAGTATACAATCAGGAAGAATCCAGGTTCAAGCTTCTGGTAATGGCTGGTTATTTAAAAGTGCTGTTGCCACTATTCGTAAATTGGTCTCAGCATCTGATTTGGAGATGATTTTTTTGAAAGAAGGGATCCATGTCCAAATTAGACCTATGGGTGGAAGATCTGTTTTAATCACTTTTCCTGATGTGGAGTCTAGGGATTTAATCTTTAAGGAAAAATGGATTTCAATATGGTTTGAACAAATTAACCCATGGAATGGGGAACAAGCCAGTGTGGAACGTTTTGTATGGTTATCTTGTTTCGGAATGCCACTAAATGCTTGGTCTATATCAAATTTCAAGGAAATTGGCAGTGTTTGGGGACATTTTATACAAGTTGATGAGAGCACTTTGAAGGAAAAGTCTTTTGCAAAAGGTAAAATTCTTATAGCCACAGAATTGCAGCAATTGATAGAAGGTATCATAGATATGGTGGTAGATGGGGCAAGTTACAAAGTTCGTGTCACAGAAGAAGACTCATTCAGATTTGTAAACCAAAATCAATTCTCTGTACCAACATTACTACCCATGGATAATGTATTTGAAGAAGGGGAGGATAAAGAAGATGATGACGTGCCCGAGACTGAAACTGACGAAAGCAAGAATGCTGAGTTGGAAACAAAGATTGATGATAAAGCAGTGGAAGACAACATGAATGGTTATGAGCTGGCGTTTTCTGATGACAAGGATCCAGAAAATTCAAAACAGAATTTGGTTGAGGAAGTAATTGATTCATTTAGCTCCACTTCGGGAATTGGTAAGTCAGTAGTGGGAGATGAAATAGTCATGGACAGTTTTGGGGAAGCTCCATTGGATGCTATTAATGAAACAATCCCACCAACTAACCTCATTAAGCACACGGTTAATGAGGCAGTCACTAATATTGCTCTGGTGGAAGTGGATCTTAATGAAGGATTTTTGAATGGTATTGGACTTGAATTAATTCCATTGGAGGCTGAAAATGATGGGACACAGGTGGACCAGATAGTGGAAGAAAACCAAACCAAAATCCAAGATGCAATTAAAGGTGTCAAAGGTAAAAAGAAGAGGAAGACCATTAATGAGATTCTTGGCTACTCAAAGATAAAACAAGACTACAAAAAAGGAGGTAAGAAATGTGTTCTGTTTAGATTAGTAGTTGCAGCTGCTGCTTTGTCAGCATCCATTTCTTCAAACGGCATCAACAACAGGAATAAAATCTTACTGAATGCAGCACAAGCTGTCTGGAAAGTTAATCAGCTGTATATGAACCATGATGGTGATGAGGATGAGGTTGTCAATAAAATTGCAGAATTGAGAGCCCTGAATAATACCAGGGCCGATTGTCAACTCTAAAAATTCCATACCAAAGGCAGAGCCAAGCATTCATCTTCTATCAGATGAAGATATTGTCTTGGAATATCAAGGGTCTTTCTAAAAGGGAGAAAAGGGGAAGAATCAAGAAATTCCTGAAGGAAAAAAAAGTGGAGATGGCCTTCTTTCAAGAAACTAAGCAGGGTACTCTAACAATCGATTTTTTAAAGTCTATTTGGTGGGAAGATCAATTTCAATTTCTGGATGTTGAAGCTTCAGGTACTGCAGGAGGATTATTGTGTATCTGGAATCCAAATTTCTTCACAATGGTGGATAGCTGTGGTACTAGGAATTTCATTATTTTGAAAGGTATGCTCAATAACTCTTTCAGTTGTGTCTTGGTGAATGTATACTGCCCTTGCTCCACTATGGATAGAAGAAAAGTTTGGCACTATCTACTTAACCTCAAACCAGCTTTTTCTGACCCCTGGTGCCTGGGGGGGGGGGGGGGGGGGGGGGGGGGGACCTTAATGAGGTAAGAAACCTTTCTGATAGACAAGGTTGCTCTAGTAGGAGTAGTGGCATGCAACACCTAAATAATTTCATTGATGATATGGAGCTGATTGACTTTCCTATGTTAGGTAGGAAATTTACCTGGTCCAACTCTCAAACAAGTGAAAAATGGAGCAGAATAGACAGATTCTTGGTTCATCCTGAATGGGTGGATAATTTTAAATTGAAAATTTGGGGCCTCCCTAGAATTTTATCTGACCATTGCCCTATTCTTTTGATGGAGGATGAGAGGGATTGGGGCCCTAAACCATTTAGGTTTTATAATTTTTGGTTTTCAAATTCCAACTGTCTAAACATCATGAAACAAGCTTGGGAAGGTTCTCAAGCTCAGGGGTTTGCTGCTTTTAAGATAATTTAGAAGTTTTCTGGAGATTAATAGAAGAAGGGAACTAAAATCTGAAATCTGGAGATTAAACAGGCTTATTTGAGAGAATGTGGCTTCAAAAGTCAAGGATCCAATGGCACTTGAAGGGTGACAGAAACACTAAGTATTTTCACCTAGTGGCAAGGAACAGACAAAGCAAAAACTCAATCAATTCAGTCACCTTAAATGGGCAGGTTATTGAAGATCCAATTTTGGTTAAAGAAGAAGTTTTCAAACATTTTCAGAATCTTTTCTCTAAAACATGGGCTGTGAGACCTTTCTTTTGTGCTACTTTAGGGCATGCTATTGATGATTCTATGAGATCTAACCTCATCTCCAAGTTCACTGAAGAGGAGATTTGGTCTGCCATTAAGTGTTGTGATGGCAACAAAGCCCCTGGCCCTGATGGTTTCAATCTCACTTGCATCAAGAAAGGTTGGCCTTTCATGAAAGATGATATCCTGAAGTTTATGGATGATTTCTACTCAAATTGCAGCCTTCCCATTGGTTTCAGCACCTCTTTCATAACGCTGATCCCAAAGAATGAGAATCCTATTAAGCTCTCTGATTATAGGCCCATCAGTTTGATTGGAAGCAAGTACAAAGTTCTGTCCAAAGTGCTTGCTACCAGACTAAAATCTACTCTGAATTCTGTTATAGGGGAAGTCCAATCTGCTTTTATAGGAGGAAGAAACATTCAAGACAGCATTCTCATTGCAAACGAGATAGTGGATGGTTGGAGGAAATCAAGAACAAAAGGTCTGATTATAAAGCTAGATCTACAGAAAGCTTTTGATAATCTCAATTGGATCTTCTTGTTTAAAATGATGAAGATGTTGGGGTATCCAGAGAAGTGGATTTTAAGGATTCACGAATGTTTGTCTTCTGCCAGGGTCTCAGTACTTGTAAATGGATCAGCCACCAAGGAATTTAAGATGCAAAAAGGGATTAGACAAGGTGATCCCCTATCCCCTTTTCTCTTCATAATTGCAACAGAGAGTCTAAATTGTCTTTTTAAAGAGGCTATTAGATTTGGCAAGATTAAAGGGTTGAAAGTTGGCTCCGATGGACCATTACTGACCCACCTCCAGTTTGCTGATGACACCCTTATATTCTGTGGAGCTGATGTGACTGAAATCATGAACGTTAAAGATCTATTAACAGGTTTTGAAATCATGTCTGGGCTCAGCATAAATTATCAGAAAAGTGTGGTTTGTGGGGTTAGCTTGGATCATCTACAAGTTGAGGAATATGCAAAAGTTCTTGGCTGCAAATCTCAATCTCTCCCCATCAAATACTTAAGTATGCCACTTGGTGCTAGCCCAAGACTGAAATCTACATGGAAACCTATAATTGAGAAATTCAAATCAAGGTTATCATCATGGAAAAAAAGAGTTCTGTCTTTTGGAGGCAGGCTAACCCTTATTAAATCTGTGCTCACTAGCTTGCCAATCTTCTACTTATCCTTGTTCACAATGCCAGAGGGGGTGGCAAAGACCATTGAAGGGATACAAGCTAAATTCTTATGGGGAAGCTGCGACCTTAGAAGGAAGATCCATATGGTTAGCTGGGAAAAAATAAAACAAAGGAAGGAAAATGGAGGCTTAGCTGTGAGAGGGATAAGGGAAATGAATGAAGCCTTGTTGTTAAAATGGTGGTGGAAATTTGGGTCAGAAAAAGAAGCTTTGTGGAGGAAAGTAGTTTGTACAAAATATGACATGGATCCCAATTCTTGGTTCCTAAATACAAGAATCAACAGAAAAGTCTCTACAATTTGGAAAGATATCATGCAAATTCAGGATGCTAAGCCTCATCTTTTCTCTAAATTTTCTGAAAACATCAAGATCTCAATTGGGGATGGCAAAAAAATAACTTTCTGGATTGATCAATGGGTGGATGGAAAGAGCTTGAACACCTTATACCTGAATCTATTTAGAACCATAGTAAACAAAGGGGAAACATTGGCTGAGGTACTTCAAAGGAAAGAAGAGAAATTCAGTTGGAATTTCCAATTCAAAAGGAATCTTTTCATCAGGGAAGTGGAAGATTTGGAAGGTATGATTGCATTATTAGAGGGCTTGCAGATTGTTTTTCAACCTAAATCTGATAATTTGATCTAGAATGCATGCAATTCCAAATCTTATTCAGTCTCATCCATGTATAATCTTTCCCTTGTTCCTACATCCCAAGTGGAATTGAGAGAGAGAAAAACTTTTCAGTGGATATGGAAAAATGTAGCACCTTATAGAGTCCAATGTTTTGTGTGGATGGTCAAATTGGGAAAGCTGAAAACTGGTGAATTTTTGTTAAGAATTGGGGTCCTCCATCAATGATAGGCGCGCAATGTCATAGATATAACCACCTATGTAGGGCAAATTAGCGCATTAGAGGCGCGATTTATTCCATTTTTCACTTGATGCCGTATTATCTGTTGCTTGGTATTGTTATGATTGATTTGTAGGTAACAGGCCGGAGGAGCACATAAAGTGGACACAAGGCATCGGGCATGTTGGGAACCTGTGGGACCCGAGTAAGGACGAGCAAACAAGCTTAAAGGGCGTTTTGGAGGTCTCGGTATCGATACAGGTATTTGTCTGTATCGATACCTAGGCAACATTGAGCGAACAGAAGGTCTGGGTATCGATACAGGGATTCTCCTGTATCGATATCGGTAGCCTTAAAATTGGCCAGTGACTTTGCCACGTGTTTTGACTTCGGGGAAGACATAAATACTCCGTTTTTGTTCCGAATTAGGGTTCGAATTTTGTTTTCTCTTCTTCCAACTAGGAGCCAATTATTTCTTCTTGAGATTCTACTTTCCGGAGATCTTTTCCATTGAAGTTTTTGAAGTTTTGTTCGAGATTCAAGTGTTGCTTCGGTAACTTTCTGTTTTGTTACGTTAATTTTATTCACGGGAGTTTGTCCATGTTTTGCTTTCGAATCTTGTGTTTTAATCCATATTTAATTATAAAAGCATGTGTTACTTCAGAATAGTGTTAGTTGTTCAAGTTAATATGAGTGAGTAGTCCCATAGGTATGGTCGCGGGGTGATTAACACGCCGAGGCCAAGGCTGGATTTGTTCTTGCTCCTAATTTAAAAATCAACATCCGAAAAAGTAATTTTAGGTTATTAAAGAACTTCCGTTGGACGAATCCGAGCTTTGTCGGAGCCCATGTAACGCGAGGAACGGGGGACCAAAACTTGTTCTTCGCTGTACATGGGTAATGGCGATCGCGAGGATTCGCATCTTTCGGGGTATCTTTTTCTCTCTAAAGTCAAATGTTTTCTTTGGAACACCGAATGGAGCAGGAAATATCCGGACCTGGTCACTGGTGTTATGAACCCTACGACCGTACTTTCTGTTAAATAATTTCAGCAGAACCAAATTCTCTTAGCTTAGTTAACTTTCCCATCAAATCACAAAGGGTGGCTACCTAAGAGCCGTGCTAAACTTTACAATCCGAGTTTTTAGAAAGCACTCTCCACCTTCTCTGTGGATTCGACTTCGGTGTTACCGGGTATTGTGCTATACCGGTCTCAGCCCAACGCTTGGGGCAACCCATTAATTTAGGTCTAGGATTTCGGTCAACCATTTTTGGCGCCATTGCCGGGGAAGGCAAGAGGTGTTAAAAACTCGGGTCGTTAGTGTTTTGTGAATTTTAGTCTTAATTTTATCTTTCTTAATTTGAAAAAAAAAAAAAAAAACATTTTAGGAAAACCTTTAGTTGTTATTTTTTTTTTTTAAGATTAAGTCAAAATAGGTAACGGTAGGAAGGGTTCACAAAAGGCAGACCCGCTCTTTTACCGAGACCGGTCTAAGTGTCTAGTTAGGATAGGTAGAGAGTCGTTGGTAGAAGTTCCACTCGAGTCTAGTCAATTTGAGTCAGTAGGATTCCAGTTTGAGTCGCCGTCCACTCAGTCCGAGTCTTCCGTAGGTCAACCTGAATCCATTCCCATAGACGACCTGTTCATAGAATTTCCCAATCCATTATTTGTCTTCGAGACTGAGCCACCGATGGCGGAACAGAAAACTATGCGGGATTATATGCATCCCGAGAGGACTACTCCTATCGGCCCAATAGTTTTGCCAACTGAGACTGTGGAGGCACGCAATGCTTTCACTGTGAAACCGGGAACCCACAATGCCCTTCCTCTCTTTTATGGGAGGGAAAATGAGGACCTGTATGAGCATGTCCGCCATTTTGAGGGGTTGGTGCGCACCCTAGCCACCACTACTCAATGGGAAAACGCTTGCCTTAAGCTTTTCCCTGCTTCTCTGAAAGATAGTGCGGATAAGTGGCTCAGAATGCAAAAGGAGCGATCTCTCACGACATGGGCAGCTGTTAGGGAGCTGTTCTATAGGAAATATTTCTCTGGGAGAAAGTCACAGCGCCTGACTCGCCAAATCCAATCGTTCAAACAAAAAGAGAACGAGTCATTTCTTAGGTGTTGGGAGAGGTTTAAGGACTTGTTGTTGTCCTTACCCCACCACGGGTTTGAGAAACACCAGTTGGTGACATTCTTCCAGCTGGGCTTAAATATTGCGACGGCCCAGCAGATTGAGTGTCTCTGTAGAGAGGGAGATTTCCTAGATAAGGCCCCCGATGAGACATGGGATTTCCTAGAGGAGTTGGCCGAAAAACATCGAAGTTGGGAACCTTCCGACCTAGCTGATAGGGCCATAGCTACACAGGGACCCAATGGGTCCGGTATTTTCCCCCTTAGTGTGAGAGAACACACTGTCCAGTCTCAGCTGGACAAATTGACCAAGCAAATGGAGGACTTGCGGTAGAAGCAAGTCCAACAGGTGAATGTTGTGAGAGTTGAGGAGGTGTGTGCGCTTTGTGAGTGTCCGGGGCATTCAGTGACTGCTTGCCCCGCTTTTTCGATGGTTAAGGAGGCATACCAAAGTAACCAGGCTGAGGTGAATGCGGTGAACCAACGTTGGGATCCGTTCTCAAACACTATAATCCGGGCTGGGCTCATCACCCAGTCCTGGGTTGGAGAGACCCTAAAGTACCAGTGCCACCCCAGGCACCACCTCAGCAACAGATGCAACCATATTGGCCTCCTCAAGGCCAAATGTCCCAATACCGTTATCCTAGTCAGAATCAGCAGGGGTTCGGTCCTTCATTTTCTGGACCACCCCCAGGCATAAATCATCCTACTAGGGATAGGCAGACTGATGAGATGTTGAAGGCTCTCATGCAGTCTCAACTAAGCTTTACTGAGCAGACCAAGCAAGCCATAGGAGACATTAGGTCCCAATTGACTTAATTGACGGCAGTAGTTGGGCAAACCCAACAGGAGAGGGGAAAATTTCCCTCTCAAACTCACGCCAATGCTGTCGGTACTAATTTTCTGGGAGATGGTTCAGGCACGAGTAATTTGAACCCCAATGCAGAGGAAGCAAAAGCGATCACCACTCTCAGAAGTGGGAAGGTAATCGATAAGACAATTCCTCTGAAGCAAAAATCGGTTCCAACTCTGGAGCCGGTCGCTACACCAGTGGTTATCCCTGCATTGGGGAATTGCACTGAGGAAGAGAGAGAATCAGAGTCACCTGAGGTGGTGGTGCCCGCACCTGTGCCCCCACGACTCCTTTGCCACCTGTTGCACCATATCCCCATCGCTTAGTGGCAAAGCCAAACGTCAATGTGAACTTCTAGATTCTTGAGTTGTTCAAGAAGGTTCAGTTTCCTATCTCTTTGATGGAAGCCATTGACGCTATTCCTCAATTTGCTAAGGTGCTGAAAGAGTTGTGCACGTCGAAACGGAGAACCAAGAGTCAGTGCAACGTGCTTCTGACAGAGCAAGTGAGCTCCATTCTCCAAGCTGACATTCCGATTAAGCGGAAAGATCCAGGTTGTCCCACTATCCCTATAGCTATTGCGGGCCAGAGTTTTGAGAAGGCCTTGCTGGATTTGGGAACAAGTGTCAATTTGCTCCCATATTCGGTATACTTGAGATTAGGCTTAGGTGATCTTAAAGCCACACCGGTCACGCTACAGCTAGCTGACCGGAGTGTGAGAATTCCTAAGGGGGTAGTGGAGGATGTGTTAATTCAAGTTGGGGAGTTTCTGTTCCCCGTAGATTTCATTGTCTTGGACACGTGTCCAACCCCGGAAGTATTTGAGAAGACTCCCATTATCCTCGGCCGTCCATTTTTAGCCACCTCCAGTACTGTAATGAATTGCAAAACTGGACAAGTCCAATTATCATTTGGGGACTTGAAGATGGAGGTAAATGTTTACAATGTGGATAGCCGAGTGGAGGATGATGAGGAGGTCTATGAGGTGAGTCTGATCGACACGCTGGTGCAAGAGCATGTCGAAAATATTTTGTATAAGGATCCTCTGGAGATAGAGCTGATCGCCAATGAGGCGTTATTTTTAGATTCTCCAGAGGTCGGGAGTTTGATGGAGATGCTAGCAATTGAGGATGTATGTGGCGCCGTTTGGGACCCAGTTCTCGAACCGCTGGGCGCCCCATTATCTAAAGCTCTCCCATCATCGGTCCAGCCACCGAAACCTGAATTGAAACCTCTGCCGGATACGTTGAAATATGTCTTTCTTAAAGGTAATGATACGTTTCCAATGGTGATCTCCTCCTCCCTGGAGGCAGATCAAGAGGCTAAATTACTTGTCCTGCTGAGAGAGCATATAGGGGCAATTGGCTGGACGATAGCTGATTTACAGGGGATTAGTCCTACGGTGTGTACACACCGCATTTTTCTGGATGAGGATGTGAAGCCTTCTAGGCAACCTCAGCGCCGTCTGAACCCCAATATGAAGGAGGTGGTTCGGACGGAGGTGCTTAAGCTGTTAGATGCGGGTATCATTTACCCGATTGCCCATAGTGAGTGGGTAAGTCCCGTTCAGGTTATGCCTAAGAAGGCAGGAGTGATTGTTGTGAGGAATGAGGAGGGACAGTTAGTGCCAACCCGTGTGCAGACCGGGTGGCGTGTTTGCATTGACTACTGGAAGCTCAACGCGAGCACCCGAAAGGATCATTTCCCCCTCCCATTCATTGACCAAATTTTGGAGAGAGTTGCAGGCAGAGCGTTCTATTGTTTCCTGGATGGATACTCGGGCTACAATCAAAATGAGGTAGCCATGGAGGACCAGGAAAAGACCACATTCACGTGCCCATATGGTACTTTTGCCTACCGTCGCATGCCTTTTGGCTTGTGTAATGCTTCTGGCACCTTTTCAAGGTGTATGATGGGAATTTTCAGCGATATGGTAGAGAAGATTGTGGAGGTATTCATGGATGGCTTTTCAATTTTTGGGGATTCGTTCGACGGATGTCTCGAGAACTTAGGAAAAGTCTTGACTAGGTGCGAAGAGAAGCGCCTTGTGCTTAATTGGGAGAAGTGCCACTTCATGGTGACCCAAGGAATTGTTTTGGGACATATTGTCTCATCTAAGGGTATTGAGGTGGACAAGGCTAAGATAGACTTAATTGCGAATCTTCCCACTCCAAAAACTGTCAAGGATGTCCGGTCTTTTCTAGGTCACGCCGGTTTCTACCGGCGATTCATTAAGGATTTCAGCGCGATCTCTCGGCCATTGTGTCAGTTGTTAGCGAAAGACACACCCTTTGTGTGGTCCGACGCTTGTGAGGGGGCCTTTCAGAAGTTGAAGCGGAGTCTCACAACTCTGCCAATCGTTCAGTCCCCAAATTGGAGTTTGCCTTTTGAGTTGATGTGTGACGCATCCGACTATGCAGTCGGAGCGGTTTTAGGTCAGAGGCGAGGGAAAGATCCCTGTGTTATTTATTATGCGAGCAAGATACTGAATGAGGCACAACTTAACTACACCACCACTGAGAAGGAATTGTTAGCGGTGGTGTTTGCCTTAGATAAATTCCGGTCCTACTTGGTGGGTTCGCAGATTGTGGTGTATACCAATCATGCGGCCTTGAGGTATTTGATGACCAAGCAGGATGCGAAGGCTCGCCTTATTCGGTGGATTCTTTTGCTGCAAGAATTTCACCTCATCATTAAGGATAAGAAAGGGGTAGAGAATGTAGTGGCTGATCATCTGTCTCGTTTGGAGTTTGAGGACCCCACCTCTCATCTCCCTATTGCGGATACTTTCCCTGACGAGCAGTTGTTCGCTGCTAATACGTGCCCGTGGTTTGCGGATATCACCAATTATTTGGTGACTGGGCAGATTCCACCCCATTGGACTACACCTGAAAAGCAGCGATTCTTAAGAGAGGTCCGGCAGTATATTTTTTATGATCCATATGTGTTTAAGTACTGCGCGGACCAGATAGTGCGTCGTTGTGTCCCCGAGGTTGATCAGAGTGGAATTTTAGAGTTCTCATTCTGAGGCGTGTGGCGGTCATTTTTCCGCCAAGAAAACCACCGCCAAGGTTTTACAGTGTGGCTTCTTTTAGCCAAGTCTATTTAAGGATGCATATGTTTTCTGTAAGTCTTGTGACCGTTGCCAAAAGTTAGGTAAAGTCGGCCCACGAAATATGATGCCCCTCCACAATATTTATGTGTTGGAAGTCTTTGATTGTTGGGGCATTGATTTCATGGGCCCATTCCCGGTGTCACATGGTTTTGAGTATATCCTCCTGGCGGTGGATTATGTTTCGAAGTGGGTAGAAGCGATTCCCACTAGGACCAGTGATTCGAAGGTGGTGCTTGAGTTTTTGAAAGGTAATGTGTTATCGCGATTTGGCATGCCACGTGACATTATCTCTGATCAGGGCACCCACTTTTGTAATCGGTCTTTTGAGGCATTGATGAGGAAGTATGGCATCTCTCACATGGTGTCTACGGCCTATCACCCTCAGACCAATGGCCAGGCTGAGCTGGCCAATCGAGAAATTAAGGGGATCTTAGAGAAAACGGTAAACCCGAGTAGGAAGGATTGGTCCCTGCGGCTGATTGATGCGTTGTGGGCCTACCGCAAGGCTTACAAGACCGTGTTGGGTGCTTCACCTTATCGGCTTGTTTACGGTAAGGCCTGTCACCTGCCCGTGGAGATGGAGCATAAGGCCCATTGGACCATTCAGACGGTGAACGCAAGTTTGCCAGAGGCAGGTGTCCATAGGAAGCTCCAGCTGTGTGAGCTTGAAGAAATTAGGAATGATGCGTATGAGAGTACTAGCATTTACAAAGCTAAGGTTAAGGCGTACCATGATAGGAGTATCCAGGGCAAAACCTTTAGTGTTGGGCAGAAAGTTTTACTATATAATTTGCGCATTCACTTATTTCCAGGAAAGTTGAGGTCTCGCTGGGATAGGCCGTATATAGTCCATAAGGTTAACCCGAACGGTTCAATAGATGTCTGCGATCCTAAGGATAATCATATTTTCAAAGTTAATGGACAGCGTCTTAAACCATTTTTAGACATAATAGACGTAGGTGAACCTGAGGAGGACTTAGTTGATTCAGTTTACTCGGATACTTCCGTTGTCTAGCCGTTGGGCTATGTTTTTACGGGTAGCTCACGCGTACCATGCTCTTCATTGAGTGTGGACCCGACTCCTAGCAACAGGGGTACCCATCATTGACTTGGGTATTTATAGCTTCGCACGCCTCTATTAAAATAAGGATCGTGTGCCCAGCTCCGGTTAGTAAGGGCAATTTGTGTATTTTCGTATCTGTTTTTAATTTGCAAAAAAATAAATAAATAAATTTGTGGTCCGGTATAGCCACCTAATTTGTTGCCTTAAATTTGTGTATCTGGGTTTCTGACAATCTTATTGCCGTGTCTCGGATAGTCATAAAAGACGATTGGCTCTGATTTCTTTAGGGAAAAACCTTGAGTAATTTAACCTGTTGAGTCGTGACTTACCCGGGATTATTATGATGACCTTCTCTACACAAATTTAAGTGAGAACTTAGAGAGAAAAGTAGTACCCGTGTCTTTCACGTGACGAAAGTGGTGGTGTCTTTTCTTTTCCTTTTCTTGTTCTTTTATTTCTCTGTGTATGTTCGGATACCACGTGTCGGGCTGGACTGATGTTTTTTGCAGGGTGCACGGAGCGAGTACCTGAAATTCCTCATATATCGGCCGAGGTCATGGTGGTTGACTGCCATCCAGAGGTCCAGTTCTTCCCCTTGTTATCTCCTTTTGTGTGTCTCCATGCTCTAGGGACATAGCATGTTTCTAGTTGGGGGGAGAATGTACTTTGTACATACTTGTATTGTGTTGCTAGGTAGGTTTTTGGGGATACGGGTGTTATGCATCTTGTAAATATCATCGAGAAAATGAGATATAGCTAATTCAATATGCCTATTTAACTTGAGTTCATGCATATATTTGGCTATCTAAATGAACATGATGCGATGTAAAGCATGTGAATAAGTGTCCCCACATTGATAATAGCGTATTCCGAATAACATTCCCATGTTCTTTGTATTCCTTTCTGCAATCGCATAAAATAGTAGGCTTTTGTTTTGCAAGTAAGAGACCAGTTATTTTTCATGCATTTGTGAGAGTGAATAACGTGCACAGGGGATGAAACCAGGCAATCTTTGCATGATTAAACCACATACGAGTCCCCTTGACCCATCTTAAACCAGTCCGAGTCAGTTCCCGTGTCTAACTTAGGAAACCGGTGTTTGGTTGGATTGAAGTTTGGGGGGAAGTCAAGCTCTGTGTATCATGAGTGCCGTACTGCTGTGGGAAAATGTTTGTGAAGCAATGTGCTTTTGAGGGAGTAACGTTTGAAGAAGTCTGATTGGGTGTCATGTTTTGGAAACCAAACCCATAAACCAAAGCCTTAACCTCAGCCTTTGAAAAAAAAAAAAAATTATAAGCCTACCGGTATCGATACATCCATTACTATGTATCGATACCGGGTACCCTCGACCGGAACAGAACTTACGGGTATCGATACAGGGATTGTCCTGTATCGATACCGAGTGCCTCATAACGAAAAATAAAAAGGGTTCGGCCGGTCATCTTCTCCACTTCTCATCTTCTTCCCCAAGCTTCTCTCTCTCTCTCTCTCTCTAACCCAAACCCACGAACCTCCATAGCCAAAACCTCCAAACCTCTAAAACTCCACCAAATCTCACCCAAATTCCACCAAACTTCACCAAAACACTCCTTATCTTCATCTCTACCACATATACCTCTCAAATCCCTTCTGAAATCCCTATTTCTCCAGATCTAAAACCCTAAATTTCCAAACCAAGTTCCAAGCATGGCACCTAAGAAGCCTACTGCTTGACACCTAGCTTTGTGTTAGCTAGCGTCGCCCCAAGCGTAGGGCTAGGTCGGTCGAAGCATAATAACTCGGAAGTCCGAGGTCGAATCCACAGGGAGAGGTCGGAGCTAGTGACAGAATTGCTTTACGATAGGGGGTTTCGGCGTTAGGACGGCCAACCTTTTGATTTGGTTTTGTTTGTGGGATTCCCTCTACCTCTAAAGCGAGTGAAAATGAAATTTTAAACTATAAATTAAAGGCGGCAAGGTCTAGAGGTTCATACCACCCATGACCAGAGATATTCAATGGCTCTCAACTATAACTCAAGTGAGAGACAAAGTCACTTGCTCTCACTCGAAAGATTTAGCAATGAAAATCATTTTGACTCTAGAAAATTGGTTTAACAATGGGATAAGTTCTTTGAGGCAATTTTACAAACACTTAGAATGACATAGCTCTAAGCATCATGTGTGACAAGTGGTCAAGCCCTTACCTACACAAGATCAAAAAGGTTAACAAGACTAAGTTTTGATACATAAAGTTGAACTCACCCAATGAAAACCAATCTTATACCACAAGAAAGAGGTTTGTAAATGGAAAGAAACTCTCTTAAACATTTTGTCGAACACCTAAAGTGACATAGCTCAAAGCATTGTGTGTGCCAAGTAATTTGTCTACACCCAATCAAGGAGGTTAACAACTCTAAGTTTAGACCGAAAATAGAGTGATTAATCCATTCACAAACCCACAATAAGCATAAAAACGTGAGAAGCCATTGAAACACCGAAGTCATGGGGTGATATTCACCCCATAACCAAGCCTAAACCACTACTCAATCATGCTTAAAGTACACACAAAGGAGGAAAAACGTGATTAAGGAAAACATACCGAAAATGAAAATAAACACAAGATTTAGATAGATAAAGATGAGTACTACAACATTAATGAAGAGCAATTACCTTGAAACTAAGGGGAAGTACATCAAATCCTAGAGAGAAGTTGGAGCAAAATATGTACAAAACTAATGGAGGTAGAGAGAGAAGGTGGAAGATGAAGAATGCCCTAAAATTCTGATGTTTGAGACATTTTATAGTCCCAAAGTTGCAATTGAAATGTCCAAAAAGCCCCCAAGTCTTAACTTGGTCGGGTGCAAAATTTGGCTGAAAAAACCCAGGTCCTATCGATAGGACTTATCCTCCTATCGATAGGAGAACTCCTTTCTCACGGATGGCCAATCTGATCCTTCTCCTATCGATAGGACCAATTCTCCTATCGATAGGACTTCACTGCTTCACAAAAAATGGCCAGACTGATCACTGTCCTATCGATAGGGCCAATTCTCCTATCGATAGGAGTTGCTTGCAGGCAGATTTTTGACCCAACTTCGCGGGCACGCCCCGGCTTCGTCCGAACTCGGAATGAGGCGATTCTTGAACCGTTGGAAAGCTCTATGAGTCTACTTTCAAACCCAATTGACCTCATGTTCATGGCCTTTGTATCTTGAGAGAAATGAGCTTTTTTCTATCAGTGTGTCGAATTTCCTCGAACCTCATAACTCTAGATTTCTTGGTCCTTTGTTCCGAGCCTTCCTTGAACCTTCCCAAGCTCCTTGAATCGACTTCTAAGCTTCGGCGATTGTCCTCCACGGCATTGCGGGACTTTGGGTACTTCCGGATACAACCGGGGATTATTTGGAGCTTTGGACGCGCCTTTTAGCTCCGATTTTCTGAAACTCATCAAAAACACAACTCGCGCAAAATCAATCATATAAAGGTACAAAATGCACATGTGTGTGATCACAACGAGCGAGATAAGCCCCGTTATTTACATTTTCGGGGGCTTATCACACCCCCCAACTTGAACTTTGCTCGTCCCGAGCAAACTAAACAAATGCACTAATGGAAACAAACTAAAAAGGATATGTCTTTTAAACCCCCGGGCGGCCCCGGTAGGACGAGTGAAGTCTCGTGAGGGTTTTCAGCAGTGAACAACCCACAAAACACATGGGAATCGAATACTTTATATGTAACTCACACCCAACCGTCAACCTCGCCTAGTACCACAGTGTCTACCGAGCAAGTCAATGGCAAGATACTTCATTCATAGAAGGAGTTAAGCAAGTGAACTTCATATCTAAACTTAGCACAAAAATTAATCCTCTCACCTACGGTCAGATAGAGAATTCTCACGTGGCATGCGTGTGAAAAGAAACCTCACATAGAAATTCACCAATCTTGAAAACAGTTCTCACATCATTGATAGCTCGGTATTTCTTTAGGCACACCCCTTCCCTTTATTTGAATGAATCATTTTTTTCTTTTGTGGTTGTGCATTGCCCGGACCTCTCGGGCTTTCTAGTTGACCCCTTTAGCGAGCGTTAGGTCGGCCATCCCCAAGCCAAATGGCCTTAGGGTGCCAGGTTTTGAGAGACCCCTCAGACTTAATTGCTCGAGTCAAAAAGGCTTTATAGTGAGGTCCAAGCTAACCACATTCGACAATGCCTTCACAAGGTCTATCCATCTTTTGACGCGAACAATACGGTGGGAGCAAACCCCGATTGCCCGGTTACTCAATGAACGCCCGGATAAACATTAACAATAAAGCATGCATCATCTTTTTCTTTTCTTTTTACATGGAAAGGGGCTCCAAATATTTCACAGGCAGTTAATTCATACCAAGGGATCAATGACACGTGAACCAATTTCGAAGCCAGTGAATGCTTAAGTGGGACAGTGCGCGTGCGAAAGCATGAATTCAAGTGAGCATACGCTATCCAACTATAGGTAATACGGTTTAACCAAGTGTATCCCTTTAACGTCATGTTCACAAGCTTAATTCTATCCATGAAATCGTATCAAGACTCCGTCTCACACAACAAACATCATAGCACTAAGTAGAAGCCATCAATTAAGAGTAAGCACACAAAAGTATCCAAATTCCGTGATTGACAATTTTTTTTTTTTTTTTTTAAAAAAAAACTAAAATATAAACAAAGCAATAAAACACGAAGTACACCCTCCCCCCAACTTAAAATATGCAGTGTCCTCAATGCATGAGACAAAAAGTAAGAAGATGGAGGAACAAAAAGATGTACCGACGGGGCGGAATGTCAACCACCCGATACCTCGACCAAGTGTGAGGATTTTGCATCATCTGCTCCGTTCGTCATTGGTAATGCTGCATCACCCTGCAAAAGACTGCATTGCCAACTACCTACTAAGAGAAAATGATTAGTACCGACTCGCTCCGTGATAGCCGAGTCCCCAACAAACAAATCTTCACGTGATCAACGGGTAAATACTTTTCTCCCTTGCCGAAGCAAGGTGGCTATACCAGACCACCACCAACAAAACTAAAAACAAAAATAGTGCCATGCACTCTTTTCACGTGAAATCCAAAAATCCGCCGTACTACAAAGAGCTATTAGCACGAGCATATCACCCCATTTTAAGCCCTCCGTTAAAAATTGTACGCGGCCATGCCATAAAATCAAATACTTAGAGTATCTCAATTGTTTTAGCCACGTTTGAAATCGAAATTCTACCAATTGCATATTCCAAGCAAAATTAACTTTCAAGTTGTTGATGAGTTTCAACAAAAATGGATGATAAACTGCATCAAAATTATCAACACCAAGAAAATCAATTCGTTCTATGTTTATAAGCTCTTGCAATGGCGGAGACTTAGTAGGAGGGATGGCATCACCTAGATCTGAGAGTATTTGATTGTCCAATGCAACTATTGGAAATGACTCCTCACAAACAACAAGTGGCTCTATTTTCTCATCTTCCCTCACGCAAGAATTGGTCATCTCACACATTTCAGTCAACTCGCAAAGTTGGGGCTTTTGGGCTAATTCATCAAGGTAGTCCCAACCCTCTTCAACATTTTTACTTAGGAATTCTTCATCGGATAACAAATCAAAATGACATGTTATAGAATTTAAGCCTCGGCAAAAGATAGCCAGAAGATCCCCAAGCTCACAATTAAAACTTGACCAAGAGAATATGGAACATTTAAATCGCTCCCAACATTGCGGAAAAGACTCATCACCTTGTTGAGAGAAATTGGATATTTCTTGTAAAAGCATGTGAGTCTCATACACGGGAGTGAATTTCTTGAAAAACTGTTTTATCATCTCTCCCCATGTATGGATAGATCCAAGACTCAATGAATAAAACCAATCTTGCGCACTATCTCGCAAAGACGATGGGAATACTTGTAACATAGCCACTTCATCGCTAGAAAAAGCTTCCTCAAGTTTATCAATATGCGATGATGGGTTTTCTGAGGCCAAGCCATAAAATATAGGAAGTGACATTGAACAATCAAATTGCCGTGCATACCCTCCATACCAATTTTCATAACAAGACATTTTTTTTTTTTTTTTTTTTTTTAGGATTTTTCTTTTAACGGGACCACAAAATAAACAAAAGGTAAAAATAACAAGCAAAACGAAAAAGAAAGAAAAGATGGGTGTACTTACAGTGGGGTAAAGCAGACTCCTTTACTAGCTCGCCATTTGTTGCCCTCCCCGGCAACGGCGCCAAAAATGCTTGACACCTAGCTTTGTGTTAGCTAGCGTCGCCCCAAGCGTAGGGCTAGGTCGGTCGAAGCATAATAACTCGGAAGTCCGAGGTCGAATCCACAGGGAGAGGTCGGAGCTAGTGACAGAATTGCTTTACGATAGGGGGTTTCGGCGTTAGGACGGCCAACCTTTTGATTTGGTTTTGTTTGTGGGATTCCCTCTACCTCTAAAGCGAGTGAAAATGAAATTTTAAACTATAAATTAAAGGCGGCAAGGTCTAGAGGTTCATACCACCCATGACCAGAGATATTCAATGGCTCTCAACTATAACTCAAGTGAGAGACAAAGTCACTTGCTCTCACTCGAAAGATTTAGCAATGAAAATCATTTTGACTCTAGAAAATTGGTTTAACAATGGGATAAGTTCTTTGAGGCAATTTTACAAACACTTAGAATGACATAGCTCTAAGCATCATGTGTGACAAGTGGTCAAGCCCTTACCTACACAAGATCAAAAAGGTTAACAAGACTAAGTTTTGATACATAAAGTTGAACTCACCCAATGAAAACCAATCTTATACCACAAGAAAGAGGTTTGTAAATGGAAAGAAACTCTCTTAAACATTTTGTCGAACACCTAAAGTGACATAGCTCAAAGCATTGTGTGTGCCAAGTAATTTGTCTACACCCAATCAAGGAGGTTAACAACTCTAAGTTTAGACCGAAAATAGAGTGATTAATCCATTCACAAACCCACAATAAGCATAAAAACGTGAGAAGCCATTGAAACACCGAAGTCATGGGGTGATATTCACCCCATAACCAAGCCTAAACCACTACTCAATCATGCTTAAAGTACACACAAAGGAGGAAAAACGTGATTAAGGAAAACATACCGAAAATGAAAATAAACACAAGATTTAGATAGATAAAGATGAGTACTACAACATTAATGAAGAGCAATTACCTTGAAACTAAGGGGAAGTACATCAAATCCTAGAGAGAAGTTGGAGCAAAATATGTACAAAACTAATGGAGGTAGAGAGAGAAGGTGGAAGATGAAGAATGCCCTAAAATTCTGATGTTTGAGACATTTTATAGTCCCAAAGTTGCAATTGAAATGTCCAAAAAGCCCCCAAGTCTTAACTTGGTCGGGTGCAAAATTTGGCTGAAAAAACCAAGGTCCTATCGATAGGACTTATCCTCCTATCGATAGGAGAACTCCTTTCTCACGGATGGCCAATCTGATCCTTCTCCTATCGATAGGACCAATTCTCCTATCGATAGGACTTCACTGCTTCACAAAAAATGGCCAGACTGATCACTGTCCTATCAATAGGGCCAATTCTCCTATCGATAGGAGTTGCTTGCAGGCAGATTTTTGACCCAACTTCGCGGGCACGCCCCGGCTTCGTCCGAACTCGGAATGAGGCGATTCTTGAACCGTTGGAAAGCTCTATGAGTCTACTTTCAAACCCAATTGACCTCATGTTCATGGCCTTTGTATCTTGAGAGAAATGAGCTTTTTTCTATCAGTGTGTCGAATTTCCTCGAACCTCATAACTCTAGATTTCTTGGTCCTTTGTTCCGAGCCTTCCTTGAACCTTCCCAAGCTCCTTGAATCGACTTCTAAGCTTCGGC
The DNA here is from genome assembly GCA_020921065.1 of Vaccinium darrowii. Taxonomy (NCBI): domain Eukaryota; kingdom Viridiplantae; phylum Streptophyta; class Magnoliopsida; order Ericales; family Ericaceae; genus Vaccinium; species Vaccinium darrowii. The sequence continues at coordinate 11,626,420 of CM037154.1, forward strand.
GATTGTCCTCCACGGCATTGCGGGACTTTGGGTACTTCCGGATACAACCGGGGATTATTTGGAGCTTTGGACGCGCCTTTTAGCTCCGATTTTCTGAAACTCATCAAAAACACAACTCGCGCAAAATCAATCATATAAAGGTACAAAATGCACGTGTGTGTGATCACAACGAGCGAGATAAGCCCCGTTATTTACATTTTCGGGGGCTTATCACCTACCGCTAGCGCTAAGGGTAAGGGTGCGGCTTCCTCTAGTGCTCCTCCAAAGCAAGAGGAAGGGGGAAGCCCGGTTCAGGGCCGGGGTAGGAGGAGGACCTGGAATGAACAGCAAGCATGGGAGGATTCCATTCAAGGGAGGGGTGTCAAGAATGAGCGCCACATTATCCGGGAGGGGTTCCCTGCGATTCACGTCACCATACAAGCCATTGTGGAGCAAGGTATGTCCTTCTGGTTTGAGCCAAACCCCGGGTATAACTTAGAACTCGTTAGGGAATTCTATAAAAATTTTCAAGTACCAGAGCCCGGGACTACATTTAGTGCCGGGACTCAGATCACCTCGCGAGTGGCTAGGTTCCCCATTGTGGTCACCCCCGATATTATTGCTGCAAGCTTGCACTATATGAGGCCGACTGATACTAACTATTCTTGCCCCACTGAGGATTTTGTGCCAGACAGGGTGGCTGGTATTTTGTATGAGAACCGTAGAGAGGCCCGTATTCCTCACCGGCCGGGCAAGTTTAAGCTGGCATTTCGGTTTTTAAACCAGGTAGTGTGTTATAACCTGGACCCGAGGGCGACTGAGAATAAACCGTCTCCAAATACTAGGAATTTAATGACAGCTTTTATGGAGTCGGACACTGTTTGTGACTGGGCACTGTTTATCTATTCTAAGATTATTGACTTTCGAGATGCCCCAACACAGACGAGAATGTCGTTTCCTTGTTTGATTACGGCCATTGCTAGAGGGTCCGGGTTGGTAGGGGCTAAATGGTTTAAGAACGACCCACTGAGTCCTGGGCTGATTGACAGCACTATCCTCACGAAAAGCATAGCCCAGTCTCATGGGGTTAGAGGTGGAGCCTTTTTGACTACCGAACCTCCCCCCAGCGCCTCTACTACTTCTTGGCTGCGGAAGATCTTTTGCCAGGGTGTCGCTACCATTCGGAGTCAGCAGAAGATCAAGAGGGAGGTGCGATAGATTGCAAGAACTCAGCAGCAAATGGATCACAGGCAGGAGTGGTTGGCAGGTCGGGTTGAGGGTTCATCTTCGGGGCCCATATGTTCCTTTGCAGTTGCCTGAGTTGGAGGTCAGTGATGACTTCGCTGATGATGGTGGCGGGGATGAGTCGGATTAAGGGAAGGCACTTGTGTTGCATGGAGCTGGCTTGGGGGTAGATGGTGATGATGGTTGGATGTGTTATTTCATGTTAGTATTTGTTATTTTATGTGGAACTTATGTCTGTTTTTCATTTGGGTTTGTAATATAACTGGCATGGATGATGTTTTTATTTTGTGGACTTGGTTTGGTTGGCGCCGATGGGCGCATTAACAGGTAGTTAGACATGACAGGTGCGGCCAGTTAGGGTAGTTAACCTTGCGCTTCTATAGGCCGTCACCTGATTTTGCAGTCCCTTTTTGTTCTAACCAAGGTCATTATAATCCAAAAAGTCCTTAGTAGATCGTGTGCACGTGTTTTATCTCTCACTTATGCATGATTAATGATGTTGTTGCTTATTTTGTGAAATCATATTTGGATAGATTGTGCGGTTATTTCTTGCTGAGCGTTAACTTTGATTGGCACGTGGAAACCAGTTGTTCGGTTCCACGCAGTTCGCCAAGCGCTTATATGGGATGTTGAGTGTTCTAGTGAGTAGTGTAACGCTGTTGATTTGCAGGGGTATTTATTCGCGCAAGTGGAGCGATGCTAATCGTGTTCAATTTTCTGTCAAGGCATGCATGCATTTGAGTTACAGGCATATTTAAAGGCGAATATCTATCGCTGTGACTAATTATTTCTATAGGTGGAATAACCCCCGTACCCCCGTTGGTGTGTTCTAATTTCTTTTCATTAGTTGCATTTCGTTCGTTCCTAGGGACTAGCAACGCTCAAGTTGGGGGGTGTGATAGGCGCGCAATGTCATAGATATAAGCGCCTAAGTAGGGCAAATTAGCGCATTAGAGGCGCGATTTATTCCATTTTCCACTTGATGCGGTGTTATCTGTTGCTTGGTATTGTTATGATTGATTTGTAGGTAACAGGCCGGAGGAGCACATAAAGTGGACACAAGGCATCAGGCATGTTGGGAACCGGTGGGACCCGAGTAAGGACGAGCAAACAAGCTTAAAGGGCGTTTTGGAGGTCTCGGTATCGATACAGGTATTTGTCTGTATCGATACCTAGGCAACATTGAGCGAACAGAAGGTCTGGGTATCGATACAGGGATTCTCCTGTATCGATACCGGTAGCCTTAAAATTGGCCGGTGACTTTGCCACGTGTTTTGACTTCGGGGAAGACATAAATACTCCGTTTTTGTTCCGAATTAGGATTCGAATTTTGTTTTCTCTTCTTCCAACTAGGAGCCGATTATTTCTTCTGGAGATTCTACTTTCCGGAGATCTTTTCCATTGAAGTTTTTGAAGTTTTGTTCGAGATTCAAGTGTTGGTTCGGTAACTTTCTATTTTGTTACGTTAATTTTATTCATGGGAGTTTGTCCTTTTTTTGCTTTCGAATCTTGTGTTTTAATCCATATTTAATTATAAAAGCATGTGTTACTTCAGAATAGTGTTAGTTGTTCAAGTTAATATGAGTGAGTAGTCCCATAGGTATGAACAACAGAATAGTGGATTTGTTCTTGCTCCTAATTTAAAAATCAACAACAGAAAAAGCAATTTTAGGTTATTAAAGAACTTCCGTTGGACGAATCCGAGCTTTGTCGGAGCCCATGTAACGCGAGGAACGGGGGACCAAAACTTGTTCTTCGCTGTACATGGGTAATGGCGATCGCGAGGATTCGCATTTTTCGGGGTATCTTTTTCTCTCTAAAGTTAAATGTTTTCTTTGGAACACCGAATGGAGCAGGAAATATCCGGACCTGGTCGTTGGTGTTATGAACCCTACGACCGTACTTTCTGTTAAATAATTTTAGCAGAATCAAATTCTCTTAGCTTAGTTAACTTTCCCATCAAATCACAAAGGGTGGCTACCTAAGAGCCGTGCTAAACTTTACAATCCGAGTTTTTAGAAAGCACTCTCCACCTTCTCTGTGGATTCGACTCCGGTCTTACCGGGTATTGTGCTACACCGGTCTCAGTCCTACGCTTGGGGCAACCCATTAATTTAGGTCTAGGATTTCGGTCAAGCAATCAACAAAATCAAGCTTTGTGTAAATTTTGTGGGGAAGTCATTGAAACTCTGGATCATTCTCTTCTTCTATGTCCTATTGTGTGGAACTTATGGGCTGAAATTTTGGTTTGGTGGGGAATTTAATGGGTAACACCTTGTTCAGTGGAGAACTTACTTTATTGGTGGCTAGACACAAAACACAAACCTAGAATTAACCTGATCTGGAGCTGTATACCTTTTGCTACCCTATGGTCTCTGTGGAAGGTGAGAAATGAAATAGTTTTTCAAGGCAAATCTTTTGATGGGGTGGAATTAGCTGAGCTTATTAAACTCAGAATTACTCTTTGGGTGAGAACAAAGTGGGAACTTACTGATTATTCTGTAAATGACTACATGTACAGGCTGAATAGCATTATAAAAGTATTATAACTCTTTGCTTTGGGCTTGGTTCGGGTTGGGGTTTGGTCTAGAGTCTCTTTCCCTTGTTTCCTTTTCTTTTCTTTGCTCTGGGTTTGGTTGGGGTTGGGGTTTGGTCTAGAGTCTCTTTCCCTTGTTTCCTTTTCTTTTCTTTGCTCTGGGCTTGGGGTTGGGTGTGGGTTTGGGGTTGGGTTTTTGTCTTGTGCCTCTGTCCCTTGTTTCCTTTTGCTTTTCTTGTTTGGTTTGTGTGGGGTGGGGCTTGCTTTTTTTGGTGTCTTGTTTTTCTTGGTTTTAGTCTTGTGTCTCTGGGTTTGTGTTGTGTCTGCTCCTCTTGCTATGATCTCGTCCATTGTGCTGATTTCAATATTGGCATATCTGTTGCTGCTATGCTTCTCTGCTGTCTGATGGTTGCACCTATTATTCTGCCCATTTGCCAGATGATTCTGCTGTGATCTGCTGCATTTTGTTCTTATCACGGCGTGGTATTGACTTGACCAGTTTCTGCTGGTATTTCTGCTGCATTTTGATCTGCTGCACTTTGATCTTATCATGGCGTGGTATTTCTGCTCATTATCATGGCGTGGTATTTCTGATCTTATCATGGCATGGTATTTTATCATGGCGTGGTATTTGGCATATCTGTTTGCTGCTGTTTTTTTGGCCTTGGGGTATTTCTATTGCTGACTGTGGAGGCTGTGGAGTCTATGGAGCTGCTTTTATTTTGACCTTGGGGTATTTCTATTGCTGACTGTGGAGGCTGTGGAGTTTGGTTCTATTTTCTCCTGCTGTGGAGTTGATACAATTGCGGGACAAGCTATCTAATTTGGTACCGCTGCCTGCTGCCATTGTTCATTGCATACATAGCTCATTTTCACTATGTATTGTCAGTGCTTTTTTCCAGGAGCTACGTTGTACCTGTGGGAGTTATTTTCGTTCTTGTGCTATATTTCCAAAGTGGCATGTGTATCCCTTTTGGGCGTTGTATTACGACTTCTGGTTGACCTCTCGTTAACCGTTTTGTTTAATGAAATCCTTTTTTGCCGTTCAAAAAAAAAAAAGGAGCAGCTCTTCCCATTTATTATTTCCCAAGGCTTGCCGTATAATCCAATTTGTTAAATAAGTGGTTAATTATATTTAACTTAACAATAGTTAATGTTATTGCAAAAATAATGTGGCCTAGCATGTTCCGATATTAATCAGTATTATTTGTGCGATAATTTGTGCTTCACTACATAGGTGCGATACCTTGAAAAATGACTTGATTACTGGTCAAATCTGATCAGTGGCGGGGTGACTAGGCGTCAAGTGGAGTCCCGTGTCCCCGCCTTTCGGCAAGCCATGTAATTTGGTAGGGTTTTTCTATTCTATTGACCCCATAAAACCAAGGAATTATTCGGGAGCGCATACATATTTTCAGAAATTTCTCTTATTATACACTGCTAAGCATCCACCCTGTACTTGAGCGCTTCCTGCTAGCGCGGGGCAGGTTTTGTATGGGCAGCATTGCAAAGCGTCTCATGTCCGTCTGCCGCTATAAGTGCAGGGTTTGCACTGCCCTTTAAGATTAAGTTGCGCCTTCCTTTAACAGCAATTGCTTTTAGATGAGTTGGTTAGAACCTGATCCAACAAGTGGTACCAGACTGAAGTTACGAGTTTGAGTCCCCATTGTTGGCTTTATGGGGCCCAGCATTCACCCTGTACTCGAGCGGCCCTTGTTGGCGTAGGGTAAGCGTATTGAGAGGACTAACCGCCTTCACCCATCAGTGCTGTATGGGCAATATTGCGAAGCGCCTTATGCATGCCTGCCACTAATTGTAGGACTTTGCTTTGTCCTTTAAGATTAAGTTGTGCCTTCCTCTGACAGCAATTGCTTTTAGATGAGTTGGTTAGCACATGATCCAAACGATTCATATCTAAAATAATGTATAGATCAGAAAGTGTACAATTCCCCATCAGCTGATCAAGTTGTAGGCATTTGGATTGAAGAGAACAATGGCAATTTGCCACTTGAACGAGATAGTATTGTTATTCATGCACATACTGGTAAAAGAGACCGGTTGCAACACTATTATAGTATTATTGTTGCTAGGACGCATTACAATATCCTGCATTATTTCCAAAGGGCGAAATTGTGGTCTTCGACTTGCTATTGTCATGGATACACACAAGTATGCTAGCTACTGAGATAGATTATCGAGTCATCGACGCCCTCCATCTTAAGTAATGCTTCTTCCGATGACAGATTGATCAAAGGGAAATTTAGGAAAAGTGGGATTTGGCTGTGTCATACGTGAAGAAAGAGGATATTGGACACGGGCTTCTGTGAAAGACTTCCTGATTGTTCGAGATTGATGTAGAGATTTGGGACATGAGATGTTTGACGTCGAGTTTGAGTCAAACTCTGAAATGGCAATCAAGATGATCAAATACCGAATTTCCGTTTGAGGGGAATTATGTTGCAGATGCCTTGGCAAATATGAGCACGGAAGAGGAATCAGTCTTCATCTCGCTTATCTTAGCTCCAGACGAAGTTAAACCCATCGTAGCCGCTGATATGGCTGGCGTTGCTTTTGCCAGGGGAGCCACTCCTTAATCTTTGCTGCTTCTTTTTTTTTTTTGGGGGTCAGTTTCGTTTAAAACCTTTTAATTAGACGAACTCCACGTGCAAACGTGCACAACTACTAGTAAATGAAATGAGTTTAGATTTTCCAAACTTCTATTTCTTTCTGTTATCACAAGGAAAATTCAAGAAATGATATTATTATGGTTTGACCCCACTATCTCTTGATCCTAGCTCAGCCTCTCTATTTTGGGTTGTCAATTGCTGTTTTTCTATTTTCTTTATTTTTTCATAATTGCTTTTGACTTTTGTTAATTGCTTTTGGCTTTTGTAGCATTTTTGGGGGGATAAATTCTTCTTTTGTTTTGCAAGTGAACCTCAAATGATAATTTACATTGCATGTTTGATTAACTTTTTGCATGTTGATCTTTATAACCCACAGAACATGATCGATATATCTCTGGGGGTTGGTGGCTAGTGGTGCTGATCGACGGTGGACTGTGAGATGTAAGTGTGATGTGAAGAAGCGTGGTTGCCGGTGGTGGTGTTAGAATTCTGCTTCTATTCGGTGACCGTGTTGGAGGTTTTTTTTTTTTCTCAGTTTTTTTTTTTTTTTGTTGCTAGGTTTGTTGGTCTCTATATAAGTTTTTTTTGTTGTTAGGTGTGTTGGTCTCCATTTATATGGAGACTTTTGTTTCATGGGTGGAACTTTCTCTAACCTCCATGGGTATTGTTTTCCTATACTTGGTGAATTCCTTCCTAATCCATATAAACACCTCGGAAGTTGATGATCCTTTTTCCTAACCAAGGGCTCCGGAATTTGAATTATTGTGCATTTTGGGCACTCCAAAATAAAAAGGGTGAAATATGGTCCCCTTAAACAATTTGTTAAGAAAGGAACTACGAGTCACAAAATACGTTAAGATTGCCTATTAATTTAAGTTATGCTGGAAAATGGACAGAATCCTAGCATAAATAAATACCAACATGTTAATTTAAAATTACGCCAATTTTTTTAGAGAAGAACATTAACTGTTTTGAGTTTTTTTTGCCTGGGTTCGGAGGGGTCGGGTAGAGAGGACGCGTGGCCGTCAGGAAGGTCGATGGAGGGCATGTAGGTTCCGGTGAAGAGATCCGTTTTCTGGACTTTTTTGAGGTCGAAGGGAATCGGGAAGCTCTGGCCGTCTAAGAGGACGACGACGTTTGGGTTGGGGGAAATGAAAGGGCCCGGCTGTCACGCCACAAATTGGGAAACATGACCGGCCGTGAACCAGGTGAAAATTCCTGGAACACGAAGCCTAAACAAAAATAATTTATACAACTTGAAATATTTAGACTTAATCCTGAATAATAAAATCAAAATGTGAAGCAAACCAACTTTGTTTTTATAGCAAACTGGGTACAAACATCCCAATTATTCCAACTTCAAATTTATTAACAAAAAGCTAAATAAAAAAAAGTGCGAAAGCTGATTGACATGACTAAAAGAAAATAAAAATGCAAATGCCCTAGAGGTCCAAACGGTGAGTCCTGACACTGTCTCAGAGTCCACTATGATGCTCCCCGAACTAACCTGAAAAGAATGTGGAATAAATCCGTCAGCTCACAGCTCAGTGAATAGTTAAGCATGCTATGGGTTAAGAGCACAATGTGGTTTCAAATAACAAAGGTCGGTGGCTCAACAAGTAGTGCCAATGAGATGAATATTTAATTTATCGAATTCCCAAAAATATACATTTACGCCAATCAGCTTGTCCAAGAATAACGGGATGACAAACAACAATAGTAGGAGTCTCAACCAAATTATGTGGAAACCATAATAATAATAATAACCATTGCCAAATGCCAATTATTTTCTCAAGGCTTAGCCCGTTGGATCCAATACCGTACAAAGAGTCACCTCAGGATGGCGCCTGAATCTTTTCCCTAAGCCGATCCGGAATAGGGTCACAGGGTGTTTCACAAGTCTTTTCCCTATCTGTTGAGCACTAGAGTCACAGGGTATTTCACAAGTCTTTTCCCCAGTGGCCAAAGTCACCACAGGATGGCGCCTGGGTCTTTTCCTTGGACTTTCACAAATATAATACATGGTCCCAATCAAATAAGAACAACATTCCAGAGATATCACAGAATCAACGAATATACAAGAAGAAAAATTAATATCAACCAATCAATTGCAAGTATTTCAATTAACCTTGTATGCCAAAGGGTACGTCAATTCACTACAAGAAATTTGGTCTTTGGAGACGAATGAAATCGTCACGAAAAGTATGGTTTTTGTCTCCGATAGTCTTGGTGACGAAAAATAGTTTTGTCACCTATAGGTTGTCTCCAAAAGTTACCTGGTGACGAAATTATTGTTTCGTCACCTATACTAAATTTTGGTGATGAAATTTTTCGTCACTAACGGTGACAAATTGGGTGACGAAATTATTGTTTCGTCACCTATACTAAATTTTGGTGACGAAAGTTTTCGTCACTAACCGTAACAGAAAATGATGAAATGGCGGCTGGCGTGGCGCCTACGTGGCGGCTGACGTGGCAGCTGATGTGGAGCCTACGTGGCAGATGATGTGGCGCCTGGAGTGGCGGGCGTGGCGGCTGATGTGGCCCTGGCGTGGCGCCTACGTGGCGGCTGACGTGGGCCTACGTGGCAGCTGATGTGGTGCTGATGTGGTGCCTACGTGGCGGCTGGAGCGGCGCCCGCGTGGCGCCTGACGTGGGCCTACATGGCAGCTGATGTGGCGACTGGAGTGGCGCTGATGTGGCGCCTACGTGGCGGCCGCGTGGCAGCTGAAAATTGAGAAGTTTGCTCCTCCAGGGAATCGAACCGGAGACCTCGCGTGCGCGTGCGAACCAGCTGAGCTAGCCAGCACTTGTGCCATTTAGGAACCTTTTTAATATTTATACTATAAAAACCGGATTTTTCTTATACAAACCCCTACTAATATCATTTCTTTTATAAATTTGGTACTTATACTTATACAAACACCTACCAATATCACTACTTTAATAATTTTTTTTTATTTTTTAACACAAAAAATTTTCTTTTTTAACAAAAGCCTTTTAATAATTTTTTTAATCGAGTTTATACTTTCAAATTTTTTTTTTATTCCGATTGTTTTACACTCCCCATTTGAACACCCATTATACAAACATCAACTAATATATTTTTAAATATATAATTTTTTTTTTGAAAGAAAAAATTTTCTTTTTTAACAAACGCCTTTTAATTTTTTTTTTAAATCCAGTTTATACTATGAAAATAATTTTTTTTTATTCCCATTGTTTTATGCTCCCCATTTGAACACCCATTATACAAACACCAACTAATATATTTTTAAATATATATTTTTTCTTTTTGAAAGAAAAAATTTTCTTTTTTAACAAACGCCTTTTAATAATTTTTTTTAAATCCAGTTTATACTATGAAAATAATTTTTTTTTTATTCCCATTGTCTTATGCTCCCCATTTGAACACCCATTATACAAACACCAACTAATATATTTTTAAATATATATTTTTTCTTTTTGAAAGAAAAAATTTTCTTTTTTAACAAACGCCTTTTAATAATTTTTTTTAAATCCAGTTTATACTATGAAAATAATTTTTTTTTTATTCCCATTGTTTTATGCTCCCCATTTGAACACCCATTATACAAACACCTACTAATATCACTATTTTAATAATTTTTTTTATTTTTTAACACAAAAAGTTTTCTTTTTTAACAAAAGCCTTTTAATAAATTTTTTAATCGAGTTTATACTATACAAATAAATTTTTTTTTATTCCGATTGTTTTACACTCCCCATTTGAACACCCATTATACAAACACTAACTAATATCACTACTTTAATAAATTTTTTTATTTTTTAACACAAAAAATTTTCTTTTTTAACAAAAGCCTTTTAATAATTTTTTTAATCGAGTTTATACTTTCAAAATTTTTCTTTTTTATTCCGATTGTTTTACACTCCCCATTTGAACACCCATTATACAAACACCAACTAATATATTTTTAACTATATATTTTTTCTTTTTGAAAGAAAAAATTTTCTTTTTTATCAAACGCCTTTTAATAATTTTTTTTAAATCAAGTTTATACTATAAAAATAATTTTTTTTTTATTCCCATTGTTTTATGCTCCCCATTTGAACACGCATTATACAAACACCTACTAATATCACTACTTTAATAATTTTTTTTATTTTTTAACACAAAAAATTTTATTTTTTAACAGAGGCCTTTTAATAAATTTTTTAATCGAGTTTATACTATACAAATAATTTTTTTTATTCCGATTGTTTTACACTCCCCATTTGAACACCCATTATACAAACACCAACTAATATCACTACTTTAATAATTTTTTTTATTTTTTAACACAAAAAATTTTCTTTTTTAACAAAAGCCTTTTACTAATTTTTTTAATTGAGTTTATACTTTCAAAATTTTTTTTTTATTCCGATTGTTTTACACTCCCCATTTGAACACCCATTATACAAACACCAACTAATATATTTTTAAATATATATTTTTTCTTTTTGAAAGAAAAAATTTTCTTTTTTAACAAACGCCTTTTAATATTTTTTTTTAAATCCAGTTTATACTATAAAAATAAGTTTTTTTTTTATTCCTATTGTTTTATGCTCCCCATTTGAACACCCATTATACAAACACCTACTAATATCATATTTTTAATAAATTTTCTTTTTTAACATAATCCTTTTTATAAATTTTCTTTTTTTAATCTTGTTTATACTATACAAATCAGTTTTTTTAATTTGATTTAATAGTTTGTTACAAATTACATTTAACATATATATTTTAAATGTAATTACAAACTCCATATTTATAAGCGTCGATTTAAACCGTTGGCATTTCACATCTCGTCATTGTCACCAAAATCGAAGTTCGTCGGGTCATTTTTTTAGATTGCAAGACTCGACTCCACACTTGAGTCATTTTTTTTCAATCGAAACCATCTATCTTTTACATATTAATTTCGTGGGCCAAAGTCTTCTCTTTTTTGAGGAATATTTTTGTCATCTCTATTGGTTTGCTCTCCTGGGGAGGATGTGGAAGGAACATATTAGTGAGGAAAAAAATATTTTCGTCACCAAAAAGATGTGGAGGGAACATATTAGTGGAGGGAACATATTAGTGACAAAAGAAATATTTTCGTCACCAAAATGATGTGGAGGGAACATATTAGTGACGAAAGAAATATTTCCGTCACCAAAAAGATGTGGAGGGAACATATTAGTGACGAAAAAAATATTTTCGTCACCAAAATAGTCATATAGGAGACAAAATTAATTTCGTCTCAAAATAGTCATATAGGAGACAAAAATAGTCCTATAGGAGACGAAAATTAATTTCGTCACCAGAATTTCATCACGGTTTATCATATTTGTTGTAGTGATTATCAATAAATGTTCCACGAATAAGATAACATTTATCCATCGCAACGAATAAAAGAATCTGTCAAGAATTGACAGGCTCAAGAGGAATCCAAATGAAAGGATCACATGCTTATCCACTCACCTCGATCGAAAAGACAGATAGCAAAATGCAATGCTCGGAGTAGTCGCTAATCTGAATTAAAGAGAATACAAATAAAAATACTCCCTCCGTCCCCAAAATTTGGTCCATCGTCCAATTCTAACCGGATAAAAAACAAGCTATAACTTTTAATCGGTAATGAATTTTATATTCAATAAGGATCTTGTTTGATAGATCTCAATTAATTCTATAAAACAATGTTTTCGAAATCATGTAAAACAATGCATATTACGAGATATAATCAATTGAAAAGTGGCACGAACTCACAAAAGGGACAAATAAATGGGGACGGAGGGAGTAATAAATTAGCATGAACCCATATTGTTAATCTTAAATCAGGGACTTGACTACTCTATATTTATTACCTAACAACTAATATGAACAACCTCCCTTATCCCGACTCCCACAGCCACCGATTGACCCCTAAACTAATCCCATGGATAACCTCATTTTAATATACTGGAAACTTGCTTAAAATAATCCAACATCCCAATTCCTCTACACATGCACACTACGACCACTATATATATATATATATATATATATATATATGCAAAGGAAATTTGTTTAAGCACATGCACACACCACAGTACCCCACATGTCAGCCTCTCTCTCGACCCATGAACCAAACAAGAACCCATTTGTTCCTTGTAAAAACTACTAGAGATCAATATATAGCAGGAAAATAATGTTTAAGAATGGAAAATATACTTACCCAACGAAAGCAATTGGAAACCGTCTCCAAAAACTCCACGGCTGGTTGCACCCTTTGCGGTTCTATCCCACTCTCGCCCTTACGGTGGCTGCTCTCTCTCTCTCTCTCTCTATTCTCTTGCGGTGGCTGCTCTCTCTAATCTCATATGGCTGCAACTTATATCTTATAAAACCCTACTTAAACAATAAAAAGACTCTCTAATTAAATACTACTCTTACTAATCGGCCCGTTACAAAATTTTAGGTATTAGCCCGACTCATTAAAACTAACCGGCCCGATAAGTACAACATATTCGCACATATACATCTACACATTCAAAATAACTCAACACTAAATGGATAAAAATAAAAGTAGTTATTTGAGTTCAGAAAAATTTCCTTAATAATATAGTACACTATAAACAAATATATTTTTGTTTTATCGGGGAAGAAGTTGGAAAATGGAAAATGAAAGAATTAATGTTTGTAGGAAAAATAATATATATATATATATATTTAAAGAAAAAGTCGGGATGTCACACCGGCGGCATGTTGGCTTGGAACCCGTCGATTCGTATTTCTGGATTCGTCTCGGCCTTGGTTGTAGAAGTACTCTTGCCGGTCTTTGAGTGGTCCGATGAAAGGGAGGCCATAGTTGCGGGGATTTTTCGGATCGGAAGGTTTGTGGGTTTTTCGGCATTCACCGGCCTAGATGGTTTTTCCGACGGGACAACAGCGCGGATGATGAGGCGGTGGGTGGAGAAGAATGGTTTAGGTGGTAAATTTGTTGATCCTTGTGAAGGAAATTGGAGTTGCTGAGAAGGTAAAGCTAGAGAAGTGGAGGCCATTGGTGAAGGGTTTTGACTAATTTTTTGTTGTTTTGATTGAGGTAAGCAGAGAATGAAAATGAGACTTGAGGTGAGGCAATGAGACGAAGGAGAATTTTTTTTTTTTAATGTTTAATGAGGTGAAATACCATTTTGCCCACCATTTTGACGGAGAAGTGGACGGAGTTAGAGCTGGGGATTAAATCGACCCACATTTTAAACTTTGAGGATCAAATTGGACAATTTTATACATTGAGGTCAAATTGGCCAATCGCCCATACATTAGGGACCAAAAAGGTAAATAAGCCCCAATTCTCCAAAGGATAAGAATGCTACATAGATTCATTATTGGAAAGTGAATTGTGCATAGATTGAACAATGGGAATTATAGAATTTTTTAAATTTTGAGTACGTTTGGGATTATAGAATTTTATATTCCTATATATAATTGGTAGCTGTGAATTGCATCAATCCACAACATACATATAAACTATAAACGTAAACAGATACGGGGCGGTTCCCTCACACAAAAGTTGACACAACGATAATTGGAGCTCAACGCTAATAATCGGAACCGTTCAATTTATTTAAAACATATTTGTTAGAGTTTTTGTAAAAAATCAACTCATTTGGATATCGGTAAAGGCTTGATCGGTTCATTTAGTTTTACCCTGTAAAATCTGACATGAATCAATTGAATGAACCGATCAAATTCTTACCGATATCCAAATGAGTTGATTTTTTTACGGAAAGTCTTAAAAACATGTTTTAAACAAATTGAACAGCTCCGATCATTTGCGTGAGGCTTAGACAAAAAATTTGTGTTAAATATTGTGTTATTCGTCGTGTGAGGAGAACCGCCTCCAAACCGATATACTTCAACCATACACACTTTCCAAACTTTGCATTTGTGGATGGAATCCCCCGAGAAGGGTTAAAATAGCAGTTCTTGCTCCTTGAGAAGTACCAAATAAATGACTACTTGAATCGATATTTTGAGCATAAAGATTCCATTGACTGTAAACAGTGGACCTAACCCTGGAGGATGTGGTAATACATCATCCCAGACACTGTCGGAACCTCTATGAAGTTAGTTCTAATATCGCTATTATCACGTCCCCATGTCAACATATAAGCTTCTTGGGAACGATGACAACTGTCTTGTTTCCTAGCATTGGTTTCCTCAATATAGACAGCGGAACTAGCACGACGAACAATGCTCGGCAGGCCGTCAAGTGAGCCCCTCTCATTCTAACGCAAATGCACAGGCACATTGGGGATATGTGAAGTCATTTAAGAAACTTCATATTTAAATAAAAATCAATTGACGGTAACTAAAGAGGTCTCGCCCTCACGTTAATAATAGATAATGCTACCGCTGTGAAACTATTAGATAACACTTTTGAGGTGCAGCTGCATTTATACTTTTTTTGGTTATATATTTGTGACGCTTTTTTTTATATATATATTTAATTTCATCTGTAAGTTACTTGAATTTTAACTTGGGATGTAACTAGCCCACAATGTTACAATACGAAAACTTCATTCCCAATCCAAAAAGCTCATGTGTGAAGTGAATCTCACAAATGATTACCTTGGCTTTTTTTTAAGAATGGTCCTCAATCTATTCGCGAATTGTCAATTTCGTGTGATATAAAATGTGACCAGAAGCAATGTTATTCATCAATTCAAGCTATTAATTTTGTAAGTGTTGATGTGTTCATCCTCCGTGCTAAAAATCAACTTTATCAATAATTGGTATCCGTGTTCAGAGGCGCCGCGACATAGAGCTTGGGGTAGTTGATAGGCGCGTGGGAAGCATGCTTTTGCGCGCCTAAGTAGGGTAATTTAGCATGTTAGACGTGCAGTTTAAGTCTCATTTTCCATTTAATGTGTGCACGTGGTTAATTGGATGTTTTGTTTGTGCTTAAATGCAGGAATTTGAGGTGTTTTGGCGCCAACGTGAGTTGTTGGGAGGCATGCACGTGGACTGGGAGTGAGGATGAAATGGATTTCGCGTAGAAGTGATCGTAACCCGTCGGGAGCGCTACCCTATTTCTCTGGAGCGCTCAAGAATGGCACAAAAAGGGCGAAGAAACGAACAGAAGGTTTTGGAGCGCTACACCAAAAGTGGTGTAGCGCTACCGATAGGGGAATGGTCAACGGTCAAACGTCAAGTCGTATGGAGCAGCAGAACTTAAGCAAGCGGTAGCGCTACCTAGGTTTTGGGGTAGCGCTACCGAGGTCCTTATCGGCCAAGAAGTGGCACCGTTTTGGTCTTCGCGAGGAATAGTTTCAGACTTTTTGTTCATTTTTAATTAGGATTATTAAGTTTAGTATAAATACTCTTGTTAAAACCCAGATTAGGGTTCCACGTTTTATTTTCTGGTTTTACTCTTCGAAGTTTCGGCTACAATTTTCTTTCAGCATTCTGCGTTCAAGTTTGTTCCAGATTTTCAGAGTTTCAGCTCTTGGATTGATGTTTCGTATTGATAGTCAAGTTTGATTTCTCCTTGCAATTTACGGTATCGTTTTCTATTTTTATATTTTAATTTGCAATCATGTTTAGATCTAGGGTTATTATAATTTATGTTACTTCAAGCATCATGAGCGAGTAGTCGTATAGAGTGCGGCTGTGGGCGAAGGCGCTGCGCACTAGACTAATCGATGTTTCACCTCGGGGCCGAATTAACTCAACTTTCAAGCAGTTTTAGGAAACAGAAATTCTTCTAACAAACAAAACCCAGGCATCGCCGGAATTCGAATGCGCACGGAATCTGGTGACAAGTGGTGCGCATTTGTTAGGGATCTTTTTCTTATTCTAAAATCAGTAAAAAGAGTAATTGTGGCCCGAGTAAACATTGGTTAGGTTAGTCGCGGACGCTGGGTTCCCACGGCTGTACTCTCCTTTTTAAATCCGTTTTTAGTTAATTCAGTCTGGTAATTTAGTTAGTAGATTAATCTCATTGAACAAGGGGTGGCTACCTAAGAGCCAAGATAAACTGTGAACCCGTCATCTTTGAGTCCTGCACACGTTCGTCCGTCTCTGTGGATTCGATTCCGGTACTTCCGGATATTATGCTACATCGGTCGAGAGTCCTACGCTTGGGACGCATCTTATTTTTAGTCACCTGGTCGGTCAAGCAGTAGTAAATTGAACACCCTCAATTTAGAACAATGTTACTGCTTGTTTCATTCTTTTAACATATGGCATGGACTTTGAACAGCCTCTTGCCTCCATGTTGAACACCCTCGAAGTGGACCCCTCGTTTGCTCCGTTTTTTTAGTGCTATTCACTTCATTTGTTGTTGGTGCTAGATTGGTAACAAACGTGGCTATTGGTATATATTAGTATCATTTTATGGTGCACAATTTCAAAATAAAGCTAACCATTTGGTAGTTTTATTTCTCCCAAGTATTATCATGATGTGTTTTGTTAATAATCTTTTGTTAATTGGTTCCTCCAAATAATAAAAAAATACTTCTAATGTTCAAATTAGTCTTCAAATTACCCATCCTTTTGAGAAGAGTTCTTGACAATTTTTTAGTGACCACCCTAAAATAAAAAAAATTGGAGCCGCCACCGTCCATGTTAACAAAATATACAAACAGATAGAGAAATGGGCGGCCAAACTCAAACCATTCACTTCTCTCACATTGAATATGAGTCGACTAAACTTTTGTCACTATGTGATCAACTTGATTTCAGGGGTCTTCAAGAAACTTATCGAAGGCCAAATAAAATGAATAGTTTGGATCTACAAAATGAACAATTAATTCATATTCGTATATGAAATACTATGATAAAACTGATTTTTGGTAACGATGCTCTTCTCAACGAGTTAACACACAATCAGTGATCCAAATCATTTTTGGCAAAAAATGTAAAATGGAACTCATTCGGATTATATATCACCATCTACTATCTAATCAAAATCAGTCATTACTCAGAAAAGGGTAGTGCTAATAGTAAAACTGTTTTTAATTATGCCAAAACTCAAGTACATGAAATGTGTGTACTCATGTGTAAAGTACAAGCAATCTTTATGCATTGGAGTTGTGGCACAATAAAAAACAGTTTTTGCATTATCACTACATTAAAAAAGCTCATCTGCTTTAAAAAACCATTCAAAACACTCATCTTCTTTAAATCATGTCCTTAGTAGTACACGATCTAATTGAAAACCCAACACAGATAAGAACTACAAACCATCACCTCATAGATAGATTAACTACTACAACGAGAAGAGGATGATATCCTCCATTATTCATACCATACTTTAACACGGTGCAAGGATATTGTAAATAACACTTATAACCTTAATTCCCTCCTTCATTGTGGGGGCCCCCACGACCGCCTCCGCCTCCGCCGCCACCCCAACCGCCTCTGTTGCCGCCGCTGCAGCCGCGCCAACCACAGCCGCCGCTGCAGCCGCGCCAACCACAGCCGCCGCCGCCATACTTGGCATCATCTATCCCACCAGACTGTTCAGCAACTTCAGCTGCACAAATGGTGAATATGCTTGAATAGCGTAGAGGTGATTGAAACAAGTGTGACAAGAATAATATGAACATGTATTTTCAAGCGAAAGCCTGGGTTGAAAATTGAACAAAGGCAAATCCATGACTTAATCAAGGTCATTCATAGTTTTAAATAATGGTATCGGTCGCGATATCGGTGTATCAATATCGGCAGATATCAGCGATACTGACATCACAGGAATCAAGTGTAGTGGTCGTGAATTTTTTTAACCTTTTGGGTGTATCGGCCGATATGGATATGGATACATATCCATGTCGAAGCCTCCAAATCCCGAAACGAACTATCATCTAAGCCAATATTCCAAACTATGAGAAGTATACAAGTCAATCAATTCAGTTTAGAAAAAACGTACTGGAAGTGGATGTCTCAGCCAAATCCCTAGCTGTGACCTCCGAGGTAAAGAGAAGAACAATGGCCAGGAAAAGGCCAACGAAAACAATTGCTTTGGAACGCATTTTCCTCTTTAGTGGATTGGATGGAGTGTATTGAATGAAATTAAAGTGCAAATTCGACGTCTATTTATAGGCTCAGTTTCCAGTGGCGCGAGTACACGTTACAATCGTTTGATTAAGTCAGTAACTTTTATTTTGGTTAAGTCAGTAAGTTCATTTTTTGGGTTAAGTCAGTGTATATATATTTATATATAAAGGATAGGAAGATATATGTATGAATTACATTGAATTGAAAACAAAGTTCATAATCATGATATGCGCTATCCGACTAGAGCCCATTTAAGGGGAGGAATACCCAACAAACTGAAAACAAAATCCACAATCACTATAAACCCAACCTACGTAATAGCTCGGGATCACTACAAGAAAAAACTACCTATGGCGACGAAATTGATTTCGTCGGCAAAGAGTACTCTATGTCGATGAAATTATATTTCCTCGCCAAAAAGCGAAGATTTGGCGAGGAAATATTCGCTAAAGGGCATCCATTTGGCGACGAAATTGATCTTTCCTCGTCAAAAAGCTTGGGCGACGAAATTATTTTTCCTCGTCAAAAAGCTAAGATTTGGCGAGGAAATATTCATTTCCTTGCTAAAGAGCACCCATTTAGCGACAAAAATTATCTTTCTTTGCCAAAAAGCTAAGATTTGGTGAGGAAATAAATGTTTCCTCGCCAAAAAACCGAAGATTTGATTCTTCTCATGGTTTTTACCCGTACTGGGTGGGGCACACGCGATGCGTGTGCAAGTCAATTTTTGATAACTTTTCAAGTCATATATGTCTCATTTGGTGAAAATGGTTTAGTAGCCCATTTAGTAAACCGAATTATCAACGTGGGAGCACACAGTTTTTTTTTAATGGGTTTTTTTCAACATGGGAGCAATTTTTATTGTGGGTTGTAGGGGTTTTCTTTCAGCATGATTTGTGGGCGTAGATGGTGAAAAAATGAGAGATACAAAAGGTGAGAGAGATGAGGGAGGACGTAGAAAAGGAGTGGGCAGCAGTTTTGGAATTTTCGAAATACTTGGAGGTTGCCTGCTTTTTTTTGCTATAGGGTTATTTTGTGAGGAAAAAATAATTGAAAAATTTTGATAATTAAGGGATTGGGGTTTGGAGGCTTTTGAGAGCCCCAATTACATTGCAATAGTATATAGGATAGCGTTGAACTCGTGCTATGCACGGGCAAGATATACTTGCACGCACAATGTTTGTACATGGCACAATAGGTAGCATGTGGACCCTAATTATACATGCATAATATATGATGTGAAATGCCCGTGCCTATTGTGATCTCTAGTGAAATGTCAGTGCCTTTAGGCACGGCATGACGTATGATCCATGGGTATTGTCAGTGCCTATTGTGATCTCTATTTTGAACCTTGAACCTTGAGCGTCTCTCGGAAATGTTTCTCAGGAAGAAGATATGTTATTACCAAGAGAAGATCCTACAATGACGAGGCAAAAATTGATATTTAAGAAATCAAAGTGATCGATTTTACACACCTAAATCACAATAGCTTTCAGTTCAAAAAATAAATCGCAATCGCTACTATCAGTTACAAACCATTAAAATGACCAATATCATGTGATCTGGATTTAGGAAGTTAGAAACCGCTTCGAAATTCCCACGGAATAAAATACAAACCAATAACAACTTTTTTTTTTGTCTCACAGATCAATCAAATATACAAATGGGACATGATGACATCTAGTCATCTAATTTTTGAAGGTATTCAGGATACAACTCTAGTTTGCCACGGTGCATTAAAAATTTCCCTTACAGGATGGTCCTCTTTGTTTCAAACACCTAGAAACAAAACAAAAAAGATCAGATACCAGTTAGTCTATGAGATACAAAAAATATCCAAACGTGACGGGAATAAGAGTCCTGTGAATTGTGAAAACAACAAATTGATATGGCCAAAAATTGATTACAAAAAAAAAAAATTGAGACTACGCTAGTGTATGAAGTATTAATTTCTCAATATTTTATTTCAAGAAGAATTACTAAACCAAAGTACAAATAATGAATGAAAACATCAAAGTGGTTTACCAATCTCATATACCGATGTATGTGCAAGTCGAATCGATTTGAGAGTGGTCTCCCATTTATTTTATGTGAATGGGAGAAAAAAAAGATTAAATGATAATCAATCATACACTCTTGATGTGCAAAAATATTTGAGTTATTTTACCCCAGGCTATTATTTTATCCAAACCCAAATTAGTTTCCATGGTTATCCTTTAGACTAAGGATTCAAACTTAACTGAATACATAATAAACTAGATTTATGTGGGATAATTGTGGGAAAGGGAAAATTGACACAATGACAAAAAATAGGAACATGATTTCGGCTTGGAGTTTATCTCTCTGAGAAAGAGAGAGAGAGAGAGAGAGAGAGAGAGAAAGGAACTACCTTGTGTTCAAAATTTTAAAAAATAAAAACTTCAGTAAAAACAAATAACATTAAAAGATTAAAGAAAAAAGTTTAAAGAAACACTACAAAGAGACTAAAATTAGACAAAAATATTTTAAAAAATAGTAAGGTGAAAGGAACTACAAAAGGTTATATATTAAAAGTTGTTGAACCTTGCATTGAAATGGAAGTTGGTGTGGTGGATGGGGTGCGCGTTGCTTAAGAGGAGGTCGCTGGTTCGAATCCCAGCGGAGGCGGAGAAGCTGAAATAGGATTCCTTATTTTTTTAGTTTCAGGAATTTTGGCGAGGAAAACAATATTTCCTCGCCCAAAGGGAAGATCAGGCGAGGAAAACTTTCCTCGTCAATTGTTCCGAATAGGCGAGGAAAAAAAATTTCTCGCCAATTGGTCAGAATAGGCGAGGAAAATTTTCCTCGCCAATTGTTCCGAATAGGCGACGAAAAATTTCCTCGCCAATTGGCAGATTAGGCGCGGAAATTTATTTTTCCTCGCTAGAATACCTTTTGCGACGACCTTTTGGCGAGGAAACGTGGCGAGAAAATTTTTCCTCGCCAATTCCTTTAGCAAGGAAATTTGGTGCTTTGGCGAGAAAACTCAATCCTCACTGTAGACATTTTTTTCTTGTAGTGGATGTATAATCCAACAAATGTAAGGGGGATAACTCCCACACGCAGGTGAGAAAATTCAAATTCCTGACCTCCTAGCTAGTGACATAGATGCAAGAGTCCTTGAGAAATTGAGCTAGTCCTAGTTAGTTATTATTCTTTTTTTATTTTTGGTTTATGTAAGTAACTTACTATTACTTCTCGTGGTTTCATAAAAATATTCAGGGGGTGTTTTGCTAAGGGCATTTTTAGAATAAACTAGTTTTTTTACGGTTTTCTATGTGACATATTGTGAGAGAATGACTTATATCGATTTTTGGAAAAAACTTCTTTTGGTTAGTGGAACACCCCCTTAGTGCCGCAGCTGAACTGCACCAATATCATTTTCACTTTGGTTTTCGTGGGGTTTTTTTTTTTTTTTTTCCCGGGAAAAAGATTTGTGATATAGCCAACAAAGCGTTGGATGCAAGAGCCAATGCCAAGGTTTTAAATACCAGTTTTACGACAAGTAATGGTAATGGTTTTGGTGTAAGGGTTGTGGAGACTTTACATCCATCTCAAAACCAATTGGCAATAAGTGGAGAGGTCCCAACATATATTAAGTGATCACCCATTCCACTCCTAGGCAATGTGGGACAATATTTCTTAACATTCCCCCTCACGTGCCAGCCGCATTTGAGGTCTGTCACGTCTGGCCACTTTTTGGGTCCTATCATCGTGCAGCCTTTTTGCTGGTCTATCATCATGGGTGTGGGATTTCAATTTTTTTTTTAAAATGTGGAGTGGAATAGTACCCGCTCTGATACCATGTGGAGACTTTACATCCATCTCAAAACCAATTGGCAATGAGTGGAAATGTCCCAACATATATTAAGTGATCACCTATTCCACTCCTAGGCAATGTGGGACAATATTTCTTAACAAGGGTTTCAGTAGTATCGAACCGAACGTTATGTAACTGGAATCGGGTGTAAAGGTCATGAATTTTTAAAAACCATTTTTTGATAACAAATAATTTTAAATTGCTTAAATAACTCGTAACGGTTGAGTATCGGCTGTAACGGTCGTGAACCAGTCCGTGAATCGGATACGGACGGATACTTAACCAGAACCGGCCGATACGCATGCGCTTTTTCCCTCTCATTGGTATACTGGGGCCTAACGGTATCGAAGAGAGCCAAAAACCGTTACGTAACAGCCGATACGCTACATAACGGCCAGTATTTAAAGAACTAATGGAGATCTTTAATTGTGTAAAGAGATACATTAAATTATGTCCACAAGCAATTTATTTTTAGATTCTAAAATTGCACGTTTTTCATAAGAAGCAACTTTTTGAAACAAAGGACGTATTACAATAATACTCTACAAAATCATAGCATTGCTAAAAACTAAAATACTGATAAATAATACAAGATATGTGGTAGCGTGAATTGCTTTGTGACAAAATCCTAGGAGTGTGATTGTTAGCATGTTCAATAGGAGGCTTCCGGGACAACATGTGTGCTGGCCAATCACAGCCGTCTGTAGTCGGCCATGAACAGATCATATCACATCTTATCTAAACAAACCTGAACAGTTCGTTGCCAGACAGATCTGAGTCTTCCATGGTCAACCACGAACGACCATAATCGGCTCAGCACCAGTGCTATCCTTGAAGGGGGAACACCATCCCCCATCCAAGTCTCGTATGGGCACCCATTAGATATTTTTGAAACAACGTCATTAGATGGCTAGCCTACGTAATTGACAAATATAAGGAAAACACGCAAAGATTGAGCATAGTCTTCAAGTATAAACAGCTACAATTAAAAATTGAATAATTAAAGTAGAACAATTCCCTCAAAATCAGTCTAGCAGTACCGCGTAAACTACCCCCAGGACACTTCAGTTCCAAAAATAAAAACTAATAGTAGAACAAATTATCTGCCATGCAACTAATATATCATATGTATCCGTTTGGTGCTAGCGTGTACGTCTTCCAAAGACCCAACGGATATATGTTTGAAACACGTGATTAAAAAGGGTTTGAAAAATGATGAAAAAAGAATTAGTCAACCTATAGATCGATTAGAAAGGATTTGAAAAATGAGTGGAAGGAGTGCAACCTATAGATCGATTAGAAACGGTTTCGTGGAAGTGCATCTTTGGGTTAATTTATTTTCTCCGTACCCTTTATATCTATTGGAAATATATTACAATAATTAAACGGAAAGTAAATAATGGAACACGAGATCATAGTTTTGAACATCGGTCGATACATACCATATCAGTCAGTTCGTCTCGGAATTCGGAGGCTCTAATATGAATACGTACCGTACCGTATCGGCCAATAGGTTAAAAAATTCACAGCTGTTACACCCGATTTCCGCGACGTATTTTTCAATACATTGGTTTTCGATACCCTGATACCGCGACATTCACGAGATCCCGCCAAGATGGCATCTTCATATTGGAACCGCTTAATACAGCTTCAAAACCATCCCGATAAATTTCATCACCAGATTTATGCCATATTACAGCCTCACGAAGCAGCCTTCCAAACAGAAAAGAAGCTATCAGATTCAGAACTCCTACAGCCCTCAACAAAACTTTTGTTATCAAATTGTTAAATATATCTTGAGAACGTCAAAACTGCAGGCGGCAGGCAGATATACCAGCAGCAAGTTGAATTGCCATGACACCCCCAAAATCATCAACTTTAGAGCCAACTTGGAAAGAATATAAAAAATGTCAGAATCATGCAAAAAACTTCCGTGTCTTCTTTATCTGGGATCTATTCAAAATCGAGCTTGGGGCGGCTGTTTCTAGTCTAGAAAATTCTCTCTCTCCATCGTTATGTAAAAGGGGCCAGAGCCAGAGACAGAGCAGAGTCCTTGAGGTCACCATTGTTATGTGAGTTGTTCAAGCTATCCTGGTAATGTACGAAGATTTTCAGATATCAATGACTGAGGTTTAGTATATTGATCTCTTTGGGTGTGACTCTGTTCCTTTACCGGATTCGGGTCACTTTCTTTTGGGTGTGGTACTCCGCGTCCTACCTTTCTAGATTAATTTCTGGTTAGGTGTAAGGGGAGAGCTTCGCGTCCTATTTCTCGGATTAATCTCCAGGAAATGTAAGGGAAGCTTTGTGACCACTTTCTTGGTATATCAATCTGCTGCTGCGCTTTTGAAGTTTAAGTGTTTGTTGAATCTGCTGCTGCGCTTTTGAAGTTAAAGTGTTTGTTGAATTGACACTTAGAACTTTATGGATCAACCAGCTACAATTTTCGTGGATAATCTTCCCACATCAATAAGGAAAGTCTGGGTTTACAATCTATTCGCAAGATTTGGGCAGATTAGGGAGGTTTTCATTCCTCATAAGAAAGAGTAAAATCACAAACCAGCAATTCAGTTTTGTCAGATTCTTCAGCAAAAATGATGCAGATTCAGCCATCACACACACAAATGGTAAGTGGTTCTGGGGACAGAAATTGGTGGTAAACATGGCTAAGTTTGAATCTGGCAAGCAAAAGCTACAGAAGCAAAAGCTTCAGCAGCAGAAGAAATGGGTGTATAGAGTGAAAAAGCCTACAAACGAGAATTCAGATACAAAGCATCCTGAGGTTATTCATCGAAGTATTGAGAACTCTAAGCCACATATTTTCAGAACTGCTGGGAAATCATCCATTCAATACAACATCCAGAAATTATCTATTTTACCAACTGGGAAAGGTTGGCTCTATAGAAGTGCTCATTGCAAAAATAAGAAGATTACTTTCACCTAAGGACTTGGAGAAAGTTTTTGGGTTGGAAGGTATTCAAATTGAAAAGATCAAAGCAATTGGTGGAAGGTACGTCATCATCACTTTTCCCAATTCAAAGACAAGGGATGAAATTATTGGTGATGAATTAATGGGTTAAATTATGGTTCGATGAAATTAAACCCTGGATGGGTGAAGCTGCTAAAGATGAGAGATTTGCTTGGATTTCATGTTATGGCATGCCATTAAATGGATGGTCTGTTCCAAATTTTGAATTAATTGGGAACTCTTGGGGCAACTTCCTTCAAGTGGATGAATCAACGCTACATGAGGACTCTTATGAGAAAGGAAGAGTGCTTATTGCAACTGATCAAGTTCAGAAAATCATGGGCTCAATTCAATTGGATATTCTTGGAAAATGTTACAATGTTAGAGTGGAAGAGGATGATTCGTTCCAAATAGTTAAAGATAATATGCTTTCTTCTGATATTCTAGCCTCTCTATCGATGAATAAAATGAAGGGTGATGTAAGGGCTGTAAGGGCTGATGAGACCAAACAAAATGATGATGACAAACTGGAGAATTATGATGATGACAAGATGAATGAAGTGGTGCATAATGCTGAGATGGGAAAAAATGCAGCAGCAGATTTTAAACATTCAGTAACAGATGCTGGCAATCGAAAAATTCTGGAAATTTGCAGTCCAAACAACAAAACTATGTCGGAGGAAGAGGGAGTAGATGAAACGCCTGGTATGGGAACAATTATGGAGGTGGTTGGGACAGAACATATCAAGGAAAGGCTACAAATTGTCAATTATAAACAAGCATTGGAAACATCAGACAATATGCAGCATTTTCAATTACCAGTGGGAAGTGCAAAGGTTGCATCTATTTGTTCTACAGGAGTTATGAGAGATACTGGCTTTAATAGCCAAAACTCATTTTCCAATCCAATTCTTCTTCAGAATGTGATTACCAAGAATCCCTCTCCAATTGAAATTAATGAAGATGATCATTACTCCAGCTGGAGTGTCGTGCCTTTCAACAGAAAGCTAGATGGAGTTTCTAAGAAAAAAGTGTCAGAAAAATTCAAAAGGAAGCAAAAATCTGTTGAGGAATTAATTGGGATTCCAAAAAAGAAGAAAGGAGGAAGAAAGAAAAATAATGTGGTTTTCAGGGCGGCAATAGCAGCAGCAGCTCTATCTATCTCTTCGGATGGCATAAAAAACAGGAACAGAATTATTTTAGATGAAGAAGAAGCTGCCTGGACAGTGTCAAAAATTATAGGTGAAGATTACATGGGAGATGATGAGGAGGCTATAAGCAAAATCATGGATTTCGATGCAGCAAATACAGTTGTTTCTCAGTAGACCTCCACCATCATGAAGCTATTATCTTGGAACATCAGGGGTTTGGGGAAGAAGGAGAAAAGAGGCAAACTCAAAAAGCTTGTCAGGGATAGGGGGTGGATTTTCTCTTACTCCAAGAAACCAAATTGAGAACAATTAACAAATACTTCGTAAGCTCCATCTGGGGACATAGCGATTTTGGTTTTCTAGCTGTAGATGCTGTTGAATCTGCTGGAGGTTTATTATGCATTTGGAGCTCTAGCTGCTTTACTCTTGTTGAAGCTTGTTGTAACAAAAATTTTCTTCTCATTCAAGGAATCATTAATTCTCATTTTAACTGTACGATTGTTAATGCTTATGGTCCTTGTGGTGTGGCTGATAGAAGCAAGTTTTGGGAGATATTGGGGAGACTGAGAAATCATTTTCATTCACCTTGGTGTCTAGGGGGTGATTTAAATGAAATTAGGAATCCAGATGAAAGACAAGGTGTTTCAAATAGAGATAGAGGAATGAGAGATTTGAACAACTTTATTGAAGACATGGAGTTCGTGGATCTCCAACTTCTTGGCATATCTTTTACTTGGTCCAATTCCCAGGATGATGAGAAATGGAGCAGGTTAGACAGGTTTCTATTTCACTCTGAATGGCTGGACCACTTTAATCTTAGGCAATGGGGTCTTCCAAGGTCTCTTTCTGACCATTGCCCAATATTATTGATGGAAGATGATAGAGAATGGGGGCCTAAGCCTTTCAGGTTTTTCAATGCTTGGCTTGAAAACAAGGAATGTTTGGAATTAATGGAAAAGGCATGGAATGTTGATCAGAGAGACAAATGGGCTGCTTTAAGGATATCCAAAAGGTTGAAAGAATCAAAAGAAGCACTTAAAGTTTGGGCCAAAGAGACTTTTGGAAACACTCAACACAAATTGGATCAGGTGGAGCTAGACCTTCATAATCTAGATATTCAAGCAGAGGACGGAATCATTTCTGAAGAAAACAAAGTTCTTAGAAGATCCCTTAAAGCGAAGTGTGGAAATTGAGCAGGTTTTTGGAGCGTATGTGGCTCCAAAAATCCAGGGTTAATTGGCAACTTTTGGGTGATAAAAACACAAAAAATTTTCACATTATGGCCTCAAATAGACAAAGAAGAAATCTGATCAGTTCTCTATCTGTGGATGGGGTTCTCATTGAAGAACCTGAACAAATCAAGGAGGCTGTGTTCAACCACTTCAAAAACCAATTTATGGAAGCAAGGGTGTTAAGACCACTCATTGGAGTCAGAGAGGGTGCTATCCTAAACTCTGAGATGGCCACCTTTCTTACTGTTGAAATCACAGAGGTAGAAGTTTGGAACATCATCAAGTCATCTGATGGGAATAAAGCTCCAGGACCAGACGGATTCAATATGTTAAGTATCAAGAAGAGCTGGAATTTTATGAAAAAGGAGATCATGGAGTTTCTGAAGGAGTTTCACAAAAATGGAAAGATCCCCAAAGGTATTAACTGCTCTTTTATTGCTCTAATTCCAAAGGTTGAAAATCCTATAGGTCTTTCAAATTATAGACCTATAAGCCTCATAGGCTGCATGTACAAAATTCTCTCAAAAGTTCTAGCAGCTAGATTAAAGATTACCATTCCTATTGTTGTGGGGGAAGTGCAATCTGCTTTTTCAGGAGGGAAAAACATTCAAGATGGTATACTCATTGCCAATGAAATTGTGGATGGTTGGAAAAAAAGTAAAAAGCAAGGTCTTGTTATCAAATTAGACTTTGAGAAAGCTTTTGACAATCTAAATTGGAAGTATATTTTGAGAATGTTGAATCTGATGGGTTTTCCTAGACTTTGGATCAAATGGATGAAGGAATGCTTACAATCTGCTTGGGTATCTGTTTTGGTCAATGGGTCTCCCACTATGGAATTTCAAATGCAAAAGGGGGTAAGGCAAGGAGACCCTATCTCTCCTTTTCTTTTCATAATCGCTGTTGAGGGTCTGAACTGGTTGTTTAAAAGGGCTCTAAACCAAGGTATTTTGAATGGATTGGTAATTGGTAACGATGGACCTGTTATTACTCACCTCCAGTTTGCTGATGATACTCTGGTTTTTTGTAAAGCCAATCTTGAAGAAGTGCAGGTGGTCAAAAAGATACTTTGTGACTTTGAGGAATTTTCTGGTCTTAGAATAAATTTTCGCAAAACAATCCTATATGGAGTGGGTGTCGCTGAAGGGGATCTGCAGATTCTAGCTCAAACACTTGGATGTCAAGTGCAAAGCCTTCCTGTCAAATACTTGGGCTTACCTTTAGGGGCAAGCCCAAAGAGGAAATCCACCTGGAAACCAGTTATCAACAGATTTAAAGCAAAATTAGCATCATGGAAAAGGAGATATCTATCACTAGGTGGTAGAATTGTTTTAATCAAGTCTGTACTGTGTAGCTTGCCCGTTTTTTATTTGTCTCTGTTTAAAATCCCAGAGGGGGTGGCAAGAAGTATTGAAGCAATTCAAGCAAAATTCTTGTGGGGAGGTTCTGATCTTGTAAGAAAAATTCATTTGGTTGCTTGGCCTAAGATCACTCAAGGGAGGGGCAATGGAGGACTAGGGATTAAAAACATAAGAGAGATGAATGATACTTTGTTGATGAAATGGTGGTGGAGGTATGGAATGGAGAAGGATGCCCTTTGGAGAAAGGTCATCAAGGCTAAATACAAAATGAATGAAAGCAATTGGTCACCCAAATTAGCCATCACCAGAAATGTTTCTACAATTTGGAGAGATATTATGCAAACCAAGGAAAGGAACCCAGACATGTACTCCATTTTCTCAAGTAATGCAATCATCAAAGTTGGAGATGGAAAGTAAACTCTTTTTTGGCTTGATAATTGGTTGGGCAATCAAAGTTTAGCTGAGGCTTTTCCACCTATTTTCAGATTGGTTTGTCACAAAGATGAGCTCATTAAGTGAGGTTTTGGCAAGAAGATTTGATTCTCATCAATGGGTATTTAATTTCAGAAGGAGGCTTTATGATTGGGAAAAGGATCTTCTGATGGAATTAGTTTCTTTATTGGATGGATCAGGAATTGTGGGATCTGATAGTTCAGTAGACAAACTTATCTGGGTTGCCAACCATTCTAAAGTGTTCTCTGTCCAATCTCTTTATAATTTGACAAACCCTCAATCTCTTTATTCTACTGCGGCTTTTGATTTAATCTGGAGAAATGTGGCACCGTACAGGGTTCAATGTTTCAGCTGGCTTGTGCACCTTGGAAAAATCAAATCTGGTGAATACCTTTTGAGGTCTGGTTTTTTGCACAACGAGGAAGAAGCAATCTGCAAATTCTGCTCCAATTTTATTGAAACAGCCGATCATCTTTTTTTGCATTGTCAACCAGCTTGGCAGATTTGGTCTAAAATTTTGTTATGGTGGAGAGTTCAATGGGTCGCTCCTCCTTCAATAGTTAGCCTTCTAATGTGGTGGAAGGATTGGAAAATGAACAAAAAAAGAAGAATGATTTGGGAGGTTACACCACTAGCAGTAATATGGACCATCTGGAATGTTAGAAACACATTGATCTTTGAAGGTTCTGCTCTGGATTGGGACAAGAGCTTTGATCTTATAAAGATTAGAGTGGCTCTTTGGGTTAAGGCCAAAGATGGTTGCAAGGATTTCTCTATGGATGACTTCTTCTTCAGGCTTCAAAGCATTTTGGATTCCTTGTAATCTAGTTTCATATGTTTATTACATTTCCTCTATTATGCTACTTTAGGTTGGCATCTTGCTATCCTGGGGTTTGATGTGGATGGTCTCGTCTAGTGGCTCTTCGCTCCCGCTAGTCGTATCTTTTTCCCATCTTCCCTTTTAATCTTTGTCCTTGTTCAGAGATTAATAAAGTTTTTACCCTTTCAAAAAAAAAAATGCAAAAAACTTCTGTCATACCTGATCAGCAGCAGAAAAAGCCTTACAAGCCTAAGGGCCTACCCCTCCAAAACACCAAAAGCACTAGCAGCAGAACCACCCATGGTTTTAAATGCCGGCCGTTACATAATGCATCGACAGTCATGTAACGGTTTTTTTTCCTCTCCTACACGGTTACACTAGGACCGGCTGTCACATAACGGTTTTGGCCAGTTCTCGTTACGTATCAGTCTGTAACTGATTCTGGGACCGGTTTACTACCGTTACGGTCGATACTCGACAGCTATGGGTTATTTAAGTAATCTAAAATTACTTTTATTGAAAAATCATTTTTAGAAATTCACCATTGATACACGTGATTCTCGTCACGTTACGTCCGATATCACCGAAACCGTTACACTAAAATCGTTACGTATCACGAAACCATTATGTAAAACCTTGAACCACCCTATGGAAACCATTATTTAAAACCTTGAACCACCCTATGTTACTCTTCAAACTCGTCAAATTTGTGCAGAACTCCGCCAACGGGTGCCAATTCAATTAGACGCGGAGGTATATGGGGGTGGGAGTGGCACAGCCGCACAAGCCACCCTTGGCTAAAAAAAATTACAAAATTTTTAATCCCAATTGAAATTAATTTGGCACTTATCGGTATTCAAACAATTTAAATTTTATATGGAAAATAGTAATTGAAAAAATAAACGGTTTAGATTATATAAATAACATCTCAATTGCCACTACAAGAAAGTGTGGCTTTACCGGCATTTTTATTACCGGCAATCAGTAAAATGCTGGTAAAAGTACATATTCCCGGCATTAAAAGTAATGCCGGAAAAAGATCACTTTAAAACGGCATTTTTTGTAAAATGCCGGTTAAAAGTACCCAAAAGCGGCATTACTGATAAAAATGCCGTTTTTAGTAGACTTATACGCGGCAATCCAACCACGAACACGCACGAAAAAATTTGCCCCAGTAAAACGACGTCGTCTCTCTTGTTTTTTTTCCCTTCCCTCCTTTTTTTCCCCTTCTTTTTTCGTTCTTCTAGGCATGCAGTACTCGATCTACTCCCTGAACCAAAACAAATCCCCAAAACAAAAAAGGCGATTTTGGAAGGGGGAGAGAGAGAGAGAGGAAAAAGCCCCAAATTGATTTTCTTCTTGCTCGATATGTTGCCGTATGTCATCGATCTCTGCCCGTCATCGCAGCAGGTACCTTCGATTTCTTCTACATTGATCTCTCTTATTCCTTTGTGACGTGATTTGGATTGCATAGAGGTTCATTTTTTGGGAGATTTTGTGGTCGCCAGTCTCCCTTCTTCACGATATGATGACTGGGATTACGTGATTAAGTCTCAGACTGAACACTACGGTTGGCTAATAGACCTTCTTGGTCGGGCAGGGCGATTTGAAGAAGCCATGGCAGTCGTAAGAGAGATGAGGATGCCACCTGATGTGGTGGTTTGGGGCATCTTTTGTTTTTAATTACTTTTAAACTTAGCTGGACCACAAAAAAAATATAACTAGGACTAATTTAATATGCCTGGGGCTCCGAGTAAGGAGGTCTAAGAACAATGAACTTCCATTTAGTCATTGATATAATCCACTACTCCTTAAATGAAAAATGTTGCACCTTGGGTGAATAAACATTGCGCCGTTTGAGAATAACCATTGCTTCTTAAATCAACTTTTTTATTTGGGAAAAAAAAAAACAAAAACCAAGCACCCTCATTATGGGGTAGTAAGTAGTGGGATGGGTTTACAAAGAAATCGGGGGGCGAGAGAGATAGGGAGGGTTAAAATTGTTCATTTTGTTTCATCTTTCTTTTTTTTTGGGCTTTTGCATTTTGAGGTTATTGAAGCTCTAATTGACTGTTTTAGGGGAATGGGGGTGTGAAGAAAATGTGAGGGGGGAGAGAGAGAGAGAGTGTGTGTTGCAGGCCTTAGAAGAAAGGAGAGAGTACTGGGGTTTGTTTTGTGAAGGTAACTTAATTCAAGGGTATTTAGGTTAGTCCATGTGTGTCATGCCAATGTTATGGCAAATATTATTCCTGTTTTCATTGATTGATGATTCTGAAAAAGTACACCAGTCAAATGCAATTTTTTGCACTTATAACCACTTTCGGGCATTTAACCCTTTTTTGATTCTTCTAATAAGAAGTTTACGTGTCGATTTAATTTCTAGGAGCATGTCAAAGTAATCTTCTAGGGCTTTGTCTGAAACCGTTGCAAGACCGAATAAAGGCAAAGAATTTCATAGAAATCCTTACTCCTTTCTTCTTCGGTGGCCATTGTAAGGAAAAGTGAACAAATCTAAGAAGAAGAAGATCAATCACAGGCTATGAATTTTATTGAAACCAAAACCCCCAATCTCGTTCTTCATTTCTGTGTTCTTGAAGGGCGTGGGGTCGGTGCTATGCGGGGCTGCACAGCACCCAAGCTGTGCACACAAACGCCATCGTTTAGTCCCCTTTTGACAGCCCAATCACTTTATCCAAAAACTCTTTAAGTCCCACAAAACTCTTCCTGACTTGACTAAAAACGTGAACAAATGGATGGGAATATGAATGGGAATGAGCCACTAATTTTGTTTAGGAGCATCCAAGGAGTGGATTCGTGATTTATCCTTTTTTTTTTTTAGTATGTGAGTGGTCTAATTGATCATATGGTGCTAATGTGTTTTGTATATTTGTTTATGCGAAGTTTTCAGTGTCGAGCGGGTACTGCGTGGCGCCTAATTTGGTACCCTGCAGTCAATCAAAACACGCAGTTTGGTGTGGGAACCTCCATTCAGTATTATGAGCCTGTTCCGTATTGCCTTGCACATTTTGATTGGCCGCAAAGTACCGCATGTCGTTTAGTAGCCGCTCGGCACCTAAAAATTTTCCATTTGTTTTCAAGTGTTGTGTTCACTGGGCGTGGGGTCCATTTGTTTACATTATTAGTTAAGTCAGGGAGAGCTGTGAGACTAAAACAACACTGTTTTTTTGGTAAAATGATTGGCTGTCAAAAAGGGATTAAAACGGTGGCATTTTTGTGTGCACAACTTGGGTGCTGTGGAGCCCTGCACAACATCTACCCCGAGCCCGTTCTTGGATTGATTCATCACAACAACAAACCCAGGTATATAAAGGACGAGCCTTATAGCTAGTTACCTTAACCTCTTTTTAGCTAAGCTAAGACAACTAGCTAGAATAGCTAAAACATGACCAAAATACACCAAAATAGAAAATAGACTCCTAATGACTTTGGCTTACACATTGTTCTTGCCAACAAATTAGTCACAGCCCAGCAAAAACTTTAATAGTTCAAGCTGGAATGTTTGGCCAATGGATGAGATCGGCTTAAATGGTTTGGGTGGTGAACGAACGGGTTGTCATCAACTCTGACCCAGAGATATAAACAATCTAAAAGTTGATTTTTGGGCATAAGATTAGTGAGATGGGTAGCATTTAAGGTTAATTAGAAGCGGTGAGAGGAAGGGGAAATGGTAGAAACACTGGAAAGGGGGGCAATCAATGGTGGAGGATTCCGATTATCACATTAGCAGCAACTACTAGCTTGAGTTAATGGTGAACTGATGTATACTTGTCTAAATATACATTGAGAATATAAGTTATGATTGGTTGTATATGAGGCAAATAATGGGGTTGATCTCTTTAACAAAAGTAAGTTTAGAAGAACACCGTAACACTGTGTTCATATTTTTTTTATCGGTTCTCACAAACACTTGATTTCGAGGCTGCGGTTAAGAGGAACCTAGTTTTTACATTGTCAAGTCTATTCGATTATGCTTTGTTCTGCTCCTTAGGTCACATCTCCTTATTTTTTTCTGCATAGCCAATTATCTTTTAATATACTATAAATATTGTTGCCAAAGATGTCCACAGCCGGGAAATTGTTTTTGAAGCCTGGGTCCTTAACCCGTGACAAGCAACGTTACCTTAAGATAAGAAAAGATCTTATTAAGAGCAACTCGGAGAAGTTTGATGCTCTGCGGTTAAATAAATGGGCCAATCCATTCTCTCATTCGGCTCAAAGGATGAACAATGTGACTAGTACAAAGGGAAAGCACACTGATGATGATGACAGTGACTATGAACCGTCTAATGGTGAGGATGGAATGAGTTCTGATGGTGAAGATGATGAGTGTTCCGGGGATCAGGTGATGGATGTTTGTAGAATATGAACTAAGAGACATTTTTTAAAATGTTTATTCTTGTTACAATTTGAAACAAGTATTGTGTAAACTTTATTGTATTCATCACTCTTATTCTTTTAGCGACATGGCGTATCACTATTCTTGTTTTTCATGTGTTCTCATTTTTAATTTCATGTAGATGGCTAGTACACAGAAGCGTCGGCGGTTGCCAGCTTGACGAATGACTGATGTGTTGGAGCCACAACTTACTAGTAGCGAGCCACGTGCACGACCTCCACCTCCATGTATCAACAATCAGGAAAATTTGCAGCCAAATCAAGTGATGCAGGTGTGTGTAGAATATTAACCAAGAGTCATTTTATACAAGTTTGTCTGAAATGCCCTCATTATCAGTAAACTTCTTAAACCTAATCCCAATCTATGCAAACTTGCCAGCCACAATCATAAACTGCAGCCTCATCACTCTAATTCGATTGTTATTAGGCTACTTGAACATTGTATTTAATAGATTGTGTAACATTCCTGATTGGATTGTAGAATCACTGTTCCTTCCATATAAATGAGTAACTTGAATAATCTATACAACGAATAACTTGCCAAAAGTTTCTTGCTGCTTTGCTGGCTTGAAGCCTTGAATGGTGGTTGGCGGATATGGAGGTAGGGGCTAGGGAGAGAGAGGCCTGGTTCATCATTGTAGGTAAGAGACGAGTGCAGGAAAAAAATTACGGTTAAAGTTTGTTGAAGAAGAGGGGGTTAGAACTGTAGATTTGTTTTTTTTTTGTTTTGGGTAAATAGAACTGTAGATTAGTTCCTTGTTTTTACTAATCCTTTGGAGCTGATGGTGTATTATTTTGACTAGTATTTCTCAAGTCTAGTTTGACGAAACAAAATAATTGCCTTAGCTATATTGCAGCTTGCTTAGTGCAGTATTTTCCTGAAAATCTCGTTTATTTGTTTCCCAAGATTCTCTCCCTCTTTGAGGAAAATTTACTATCAAGCCACAGTTTCACTGGTTCCATTTTGCAAGCATGTGCCAATACCAACCTTTTGTAGCATGTCTTTTGAGTTTTGAGTATGTATCTCTGCGTTCTTTCCCCGGGGCTGAAAAAGTTTCCACACAGTAAAGGCCTAAATGCTATTGTGATTTAAATCAAGGTTTTATACCCTACCCGTTGTACATATTTCGGGTCAAGTGTCAGGGTTCAATCCATTTATGTGGATTTGGTGCCTGCTCTTGGGGAATTAATAAGAGTTGCTCCTGAAATAGAGAGTTCAAAACAAGTTGCTTTGATGATGATACTTAGCTTCTTAGTGCCTATCTCTCTTTATACACACAGTATAGCTAGGTTGTGCTGCAACCTATGATGCACGAACACGGAAATAGACACGGACACGGACACGGCAATTCTAAAAAAATGGGGACACGGACACGGCGGGGGACACGCCACATGTATATATATATATATATATATATATATATATATATATATATATATATATATATATATATATATATATATATATATATATATACACAATAAGCTTCCCCTCCAAACTCCCGGAAATTTGTAAAATCCGGACCTCACGCGTGAGCCGTTGGATCTGATCCAACGGCTGAGGAGAGGAATGGGTTAAAACAGAGCTCGCGGGTCATGGGTACGGGTTAAATGGTATTGGGGCTTCTGAATCGGGTCACTATATAATGTCTCATCTACTCATTTACCCTCATTTCACACGGTTTTGCAGAGAGAGAGGAGAGAGAGGCGATTCTTCTCTCAATCGAAGAACAAGAAAACCCACCTTCGAGGAAGAAGAAGAAGAAGCTTGTAGGTCCCTATCAAACTCTTGTTGTTCATATTTTTCTCTATTTCACGTTCTTTTTCAGAAACCCTAACCCTAAATTTCGTTTGAAACAGTAGAACCCTGGACTCCACGACTCAATCTCCATCCAACAAAACCCAAGAAAACCTGAGTTCGACGAAGAAGAATAACAGATCTAGGTACGGATCAAAGTCATCTTCCCCAAATTTCTGTTGTCTCTTCGTTTGTGTGTAAAACCCTAACTTTTTCAAGTTTTTAGGTCAAAGCCGAGGAAGAAGAAGAACCCACGCGGCTTCACTCATAGTTGTATGTAAAGCTAGGAATACATTAACAGAATATATACAGAATACACATTTTCGTTCTATAAATTATAAGTCCAACACGAATAAATGTATGCGATGATGAATAAGTGAGTATGGTTGAAGGTACTGCCTGCTTGGTTCCATCTATCAAAATCAAATAGTGTATCTGCATGAACATCACACACCAAAATCAGATATGTATTCTACGCTCAAATAATATACTGCCATGCATATTGGGAAATTTATTACTAGTCCTACTAATTAATGAACATGAAAAGGAATGATGTTAATTTTTTATATTGTGGATATTGTAGATCAAAAAGAAAAAAGAAAAAGAAAAAGGAATGATATTAATGAAATGGGGTGACACGTTGAAGCTTTGTCTGTTGGAGTAGAATTAGTTAATGTTCAAGCTTTAAGTTTGCTTATGTGGCTGTTGCAGTGCTTTAGATGGCTGTTGCAGTGCTTGCAAGTGGTTTTGACTTTTGAGTGTTGATGTTTGTACTTTGTACATGTTTGTACTTTGTTTATGTTTGCTCAACACTAATCAAATCCCATTACAATTGTGGGAAGCCCTACTTGCAAGAATTAGGTTAAGCCGACATGCCGTCATCCTCTTCTGCCTCGTCAACACTAAGCAAATACTTGCCTGAAGATGAAAACGGGACTGTGGTGGCATGAGCTGTTGCAGAAGTTTTGGGTTGAGTTCAGAAGGTTATTAAAAAAACATCATTTAGTTTCTTTTTCTTTTGCAGGTTTTAATTGTGGAAGATTTGAAGGATTTGTCCAAAGCACTTCAACAACAGCAGGTGTTATAATTAGTCCTGAGAGAGAATATGAATGTTGTAACGTGAGAAGGATTGATTGGGTGGATTGTGTTCTAATTAGTCTTGACTCTTGAGAGTGCAAGTGTATTGTAATTTTGTAAACTTTCATGATTTAATGGTAAATTTTCAGACTAGATTGGTTTGTTATTCTTGCTTTTGTCTGACTTGGTGGAATGAGATTAGTGGCTTTGCATAGAACGCGCATATGGACACGGACACGTAATGCCAATTGCATTTGGAGCTTACTGATCTACACTACTTTTTGTTTCCACAACACAAAATATGTTGAATTTTGTAGTCCCAGTCTCTAGTCACTGAATCCTGCACCACCTTAATCAGATTGTAAGCATCTACAAAGAACATCTAGCTCTAAGTTATAAACTTAGCGTTTTGACGAAAAGGAGTCACTGATATATGGAGTTTGGCCTCTATATGACCATTTTGTTCCAAGCAATCAACAGAAATATCAAGACCAATCGATTCCTGTCGATTTACAACAAAATGGCTTTCAATAAAATTCCATTAGAACAAATGAATTACAAGCACGAGCAGCATCAGAGTATTTTAAAATGAGACTCATGATAAGCTGCAGTTTCAGTCAACAATACAATTCTTCACTGCAAAGCAAAATGGGACACTCTCCCAAAAAATTCAAAGGAACCAACATAGGTACAACAACATTACAAGAATTTAACTGTTTTCCAGGTACAACACCATTACATATGCAAAGATTCTTCAGCATGATACTTGTGTAGTCTCAGTGGAGCAAATCCACTGATATATGGAGTTTGGCCTCCACACCTCTCTGCATGTGCAAATCCACTTGAACATGGACGACCACCGTTTCTTCCATTGTTCTGAACCACTTTGGGCAAAACCACTGATTTTCCCAAATCATCACACCCTACAAATTGAAATTCAGAACCCATTGAGTCGTTAAACTAAAACCCTAATTAAACTACAACCCTGTTACCATACTAACCCAGATGTACTCAATTCCAAAAGTGAAATTTCATAACACTAACCCAGATGTACTCAATTCATTCCAACTGTAAAAATTTAACTCAACCAATCAAAAAAATGCAATATTAAAAAGGAAAATACTAACCACCGACCTGAGGGCAGTGGATAATGTGTAAAAAGTGCATGTATATCCGGGAAGAGAGTATTGATAACTGTGGAAGTGTATTGATATGCGTGGAACGTGAAATCAATAGGAAACTAAGTTTAACACGAAAAATATGCAAAAAGAACCAATTCTAGCATTTGAGGTAAAGGCCTGCTTGCAAATTGGGCTTCAGCGTTGTTCGAACGTGCCAAGCAGATCCACCAGAGCTCGCGTTTTAAGCTCGGTTCGGGCTGTTTGCAAACCTAGTGTAAGCAAATATATGACAAACTTGGATGAGAAACTCACCCATGCTAGATTTCAATTGAATCATAATCTCAGTGAGGTGTATTCCAAGTAACAAACCACATACAAAATGTGAACACTAGACATCCTTATTTTTAAAGATGAAACTAAAATTTC
Organism: Vaccinium darrowii; assembly: GCA_020921065.1. Classification (NCBI taxonomy): domain Eukaryota; kingdom Viridiplantae; phylum Streptophyta; class Magnoliopsida; order Ericales; family Ericaceae; genus Vaccinium; species Vaccinium darrowii. Next base: position 11,665,511 of record CM037154.1, read on the forward strand.
CCTGAGATTTTAAAGATGAAACTAAACATTCTAACTAAATCTCTGATTTTTCCCCAGAGAAAAAAGGGGGAAAAAGGGAATTTCAACCATTTGTAAAACTAGAGTTTACAAATATATATATAAAAAAAAATTCGTTGGGATTTCCATAACAATCGAAACACACCCAGAGAGAGAGAGAGAGAGAGAGACCTGCTGGAGGGATGTTCGTGGTCGTCGGTGGTTCGATTCCTTCAGGGTTTCGAACTGAAAAAGCAAAGGTAGCGTTTTTCAGAGAGAGAGAGAGAGAGAGAGACCTGGTACGACTTCGTGCTTCGTCGTTCGTCTTCGACGTTCGACCTGCACAGAGCAAAAAGTTAGGGTTGGGGTTTTCCAAAAAAACGAAACAGAGAGATAGTAGGATGGAGGGAGAGAGAGAAGGACCTTGATCGACGGGTTCTTGTTGCTCGAACTTGGGTTTCATCTGTGTTCTTCTTCGTCGAACGATGAAATCGCAAATTTCCTCTCTCTCTCCTCTTTCTCTGGTAAACGATGAAATGAGGGGAAATGGGTGGAGCACAGGACTTTATAATGACCTGTTTACTCTAACCCGGTACCATTTAACCCGTACCCTAGACCCGCGAGATCTGTTTTAACCAGTTTCTTTCCTCAGCCGTTGGATCAGATCCAACGGCTCACGCGTGAGGTCCGGATTTTACAAATTTCCTGGAGTTTGGAGGTGAAGGGGATTGTATATATATATATATATATATTAACTCCAAAGAACATGAAGCATTTAGTAGTTCAACCATTAAGTTCCGTAGCAAGCAAAGCATTCATCATAAAGATGAAAGATAAGTTCTTAGTTCTTACATCAAACAAACATTCATGAAACAAACACCCATAAAACAAGACATTCAAAACAAGACAAACACTCATAGTTCAATACAACCAAATTTGCCCTTAAGCAACTAATCCCCAAACTTCCCCAAACTTCAATTAGATCCAACTTCCATCACTTCTTCAATGTCATCTCCATCATCCGTAAAGACCACGGCCTCCATTTCGGGTTCATCAAGTGAGGTTTGCAACCTCAAGCATCCCAACCTCATCAAGTAAAAATTGGTCTCCCGCAATATCCCACATCTTTGTTTGCCCTTGACAATATTGCGGGCTTCTCCTTGATAAAAGCCGAAGGTTGCTATGAACAAACACCAAGTTCTCCGCCCGTTGGGGAGTCATTTTATTCCTTTTCAATGAATGAATGAAGGAGTATGTACTCCAATTTCTCTCACAACATGATGAAGAAGAAGGTTGAATAAGAATCTTCAAGGCTATCGTTTGAAGAGTCCGAGCGGATGCACCATGAATAACCCACCAAGAATGAGGATCCATATTCCATCTATCTTCAATAGAATCAATGTCGGCAAATAGTCCATCCTTGGTTGAGAATTTGGCATACTCCATATTGGCTTTGGTACGCTCCGAGGGATCATCAAAGTACCTTTTGAAACATTTCTTCCTCTCATTTGTAACCTCTTCATCTTGGTGTGGAGGAACTCGCTTTGGATCCTCTTGAAGCCATTTTTCATTATAATACCTAAATTACAAAGTAAATAAATAATTAAGAGGTGAATGATACAAATACCAAATTAGTGCAAATGGTAAATGAATTACCTTGGATTTAGAGCATGTGCCAAGCAATGAAGAGGTGTATTGGTCTTGTTCCACCTATCCACAAGTATTTTATGAACAACATCATAAAATTGTCCGTCATCATCCACACAAGGGATCTTCTTATCAAATTTCTCAATGGCACACCTCACTTTCTCAATCATGGTATCCCACATGTCTTAAACCAAATGTAGAGTGGGCTTGTCCGTGTCACATGCTCTAACCATGTCATAAATAGGAGATGTAAATGACAGAATGTAGTCCACCTTATCCCACCATGTCTCATTCAACAAAGTTTCCCTCACAAATGAAGCCTCAGTCTCCTCCCTACAAGCATTCCATTGACTACTAATTACCATCGATTGAAGACCTTGCTTGATGAGCTTAAACTTCCTAAGCATCACAATGGATGAAGCAAAGCGAGTGTCTGCAATTGAAAGTAACTTCAAAGGAGCAAACTCATTGAAGATTTCCAATCTCATTGAGTGATTCATTATGCGATTCTTAATGATCGATGCATCACCAACGACAATGCTAATCCAACCACACTCATCATACACAACCGAGTTACTCTCCACATTTTTTGCGGCACAAATGTTTTTCAAAGCAAGATTTAGAGTGTGCACTACGCAAGGAGTCCAAAATATGTGAGGATATATTGCGTTTCAATGATTTGTCCCGCCGCCTTACAATTTGGAGCATTATCGGTGAGGATTTGCACCACATTCTTAGCCCCAACCTCAATAACAACCTCCTTCATCAATGTAGCAATGAAATGTTTATCCTTTGTTTCCCCCTCATAATTATAGGCCTTAAGAAACATAGGCAAACCTCCGGTGACTGCCATAAAGTTAATTAAAGATCTTCGTTGCGGATCACTCCAACCATCACTTGCAATCGTCACGCCCTTCTCCTTCCATGTGCCTTTAATAGGCTCTAACAACCGTTCAACATTTGCCCTTTCTTTTTGAAGCAATGTTGTTCTCAACAAGTTGTACCCCGGAGGTAGATAACTCGGTATGCTATTATTCGCGGCATAAGTGTATGAGCTAACATAGTGAGGATTTCTTGCCAAATTAAAAGGCAATCCGCCGGTGTAAAACATTCGGGCAATCTCACTATGTAATTGATCTTGGGCTCCAACATTAAAGCATTTAACGACAGGATTATTACGTTGAGTTACGTTTCCCCTCCTCCTTTTTGATCCCAAGCCTTCTAGTGTGATTCAAATTTGAGCTACTCGTAAGCGATGCACTAGAAGCAGGCAATGGAATTGACTTTGGTTGGGATTGTTCAGATTTCTCTCTCTCCTCTTCCATCAATCTCTTAAAATTCAAAGTATCAGTGCTTGTTACCTTCTTACAAGCCGCTATCCCCTCACCAACCGTTTTCAACAAGTGAGCTTTCACCCTTGTGTAAGACCCATTTTTTTCTAAACCACAAAAGTTGCACTTCCATTTGTAATTCCCACCTCTTCCAGGAAAATTGTCCAATTTAGTTACAAATTTCCAAAGTACTCCCCCCTTTTCCTCACCCCCGACAGTGGGTACGCTACTGGCACCCGTTGAGGAAGACATTTTACTGATGGACACAAAAAAAATTGAAAAGGATTAATAAACAAAAGGTTAATACACTCATTATTAATTGAAGTATAATTTGTTCAGAATAATTGATAAAGACATTGTCATTTGATTTATTCCTTACATATGTTGACTACCTGACTGACATGGACCCTTACATATGTTGACTGACATGGACTAAGGCAGTAGCAAACATACAAACATGGACCCTTTGATATTGCAGATTTCATACAAACATACATACAAACAAGTTGAGACAGAGACAGATTTTATGCAAACATACGTACAAACAGATTATATACAAACAAACATACGTATTGTTTAAAAAAAAAACACGAAAACAGAAGGCAGTAGCAGAGAGAGAGAGAGAGAGAACAGAGACAAAAACGAGAGAGAACGAGAGAGACAGAGAGAGAGAGACAGAGAGAGAGAGAGAGAGAGAGAGAGAGAGAGAGAGAGACGAGAGAAAGAGAGAGATGAGAAAGACTGAGAGAGGAGAGAGAGGAGAGAGGAGAGACGAGAGAGACATACCCGATCGACCTTCACTGTCGATTGTGCATCCAACAGCTCCTCTGATAGATCTAGGGTTCACCAGGGCATTTGGTCGACTGAAGGAGGATAAGAAGTATATATAGACTGACCAAAATTACAGTTTTTTCCTTAAGTTTTGATTAATTTCACATTTACCCCAGAAAGTTTTAAAAAATTTCAATTTCACCCCTGCCTTGTCCCCCCGTGTCCCCAGCCGTGTCCCCATCCAAAAAAGTACCCCAGCCATGTCCCATGCCACGTGGCGTGTCGGGATACGTTTTTAGCCGTGTCCCCGTGTCGGGACACTGCGGTACGGGGTTCGGGAGAGGTGTCGGTGCTTCATAGGCTGCAGCTGAACAATCTTCTCCATTTTGATTCCTAAGAAATAATGTTGTATACATTGTTATGGTCAAGGATCCCTACCATGTCTTGCTAAATCAAGACAGAAGATTCGCAGTCAGTTTTTTTTTTTTTTTTCGTTTGTTTGTCTATGAAAATCAGGAAGAATATGAACAGTGTTTGTAGTTTATGGATTTTATGACTTGACATATTTGTATCTGCTTATGAAACTTGAATATATAACTGCATGTAGATGGCTAGTACACAGAAGCATGCGAGGTTGCCAATTGGACGAATGACTGATGTGTTGGAACCACGACTTACCAGTAGCGAGCCACACGCACGACCTCGACCTGCATGTATCAACAATCAGCAACATCTGCAACGGGGGCCTCAGGTGCAAGCAAAGCGGACTAGATGTCCCATTGCACCCATGAGTACTATTTTGCATGTAGATGGCTAGTACTCAAAATCATGCTTTGTAGTATACAATTTTTAGAAGTAAAATTAATTTCCTCTCCCCTTGTTTTCTTCTTTCTTTTATTCTGTACTCTCTTTGTTGTGAAACACCATATGTCAGATTGGGAAATAGCCTCATGTTAGAAATCTTTCGTACTCGATAATAAAATATTCTCTGAGCAAATGCTAGGCTATTGGGTAAGATTTAATCTAGAATGTTGTTTAACAGATTTGCAATAGGTGGATTTTCACTACATTTAGACATTTACTATCTTCCCCTCTTTTGTTGTTTTATTGGACACAGGTTTTTCAATTTGGTACAAAGCAACGGTAGCTTCTTTCCAGATATGAACCAATTCAGGTGAGTCACTTATTCAATTTATTGTATTTTCTTTGAATGGATGTTTGTAATGTATTAAAGATGAACATAAGTTGTATGGTCTGCTCTAGAACTAAGGTGCATTTTGAAAGTGCATAGGCACAATATCGGGAAAGTTTGATATACACAATGCTTAGTCTTCAAGTTTAAAAAAAAAACGCACTGATTTAGAACCTTTTAGCCCTTCAACTACACTACCTATTCTTCACTAAGAGATATAACTAGTACTTGATAAAAACCTGTGAGAAATTGTTTGGAAATGTACTTGAAATCAAATGGTATCAAGTAAAATGCTGATTGTTCTTCCTTTATCTAGATGAATGTACGTGGCAATTTGTACTTGAAATAAAATGGCATCAAGTAAAATGTTGATTGGTCTTCCTTTATCTGGATAAATGTACGTGGCAATTTTTTTAGAATTCTCGTGTCTTCTGTTTGTGGCCGTGTCCGCATCCGTTTCCGTGCTACATAGAGTATTGGAGTTGTATTTTGTAATTATGAAAGCTCTTCAAATATACTTACAACGAATGGTTTCTTGCATTTGCAAGTTGATAATGTGTAGACGGACAAGCACAAAGGACTAATGTTGAATGTTCTTGAATATGAATACTATGATGGGTATGATGGGTCTTTTTGTATTGGAGATTCGCAACCACAAGCCATGTTTTTGTTGTGCTTTGATTAGCTAGTTTGATGTTTTGTTTTTGGAGAGATGCAATTGGAACTTATATTTTGTTGGCTTGGTAGTCTAAACCTTGCAATGTTGTTTTGACTATGATCAATAGACAAAGGACATGAGACTTGTCTTAAGATATCTAATTTAATTGGTAATTAAATTTATGAATGTAATTTGCATTGGCTGCTGAACTTTCAAATTAGTATATTGGCAACTAAAATGTGGTATACAGGAAATGTAGTGTTTTGTCGAAAATTATAGCAAGTTCTTTTCATAATGCAAAAGGCAGGTCAGAAAAAGGAAATGCAAAAAAAAAAAAAAAAAAACATTTCCGATAGTTTCTGAACCATCTCTTTCGGCACTGTCCTTTGGCTAAGGATCTTTGGTCATTCTTTCGTAGCAGCCTCTGGTTGAGGAATGGGTATGAATGCCCCTTTTCGGATTGGATCTCTAGTAATTTGAAATCCAAGAGAATTTCTGGCATAGGCAATAATATTCCTTGGAACTATGTTTTTCTAGCTACCTTATGGCAAATATGGAAAGATAGGAACAAAATGAGTTTTGACAATGTTGTTACCCTTCCGTCACTAAGTTTCAAGAATATTATCTCCTATGCCAAGGATATTGAGGAAGCATTCAAATCCTTACTCACCATGAGGCCTATTAAAATTCCATTAACTTGTTGGTGTCCTTCCCCCACAGGTCTTAAACTCAATACAGACGGAAGCTGGTATGATACAAAACAACGAGCAGGATGTGGTGGACTATTCCGAGACAAAGATGGAGAATGGGTCATGGGCTACTATGGGAAGCTTATTTGGGAAACAAGCCTGGCAGCAGAACTATGGGCGATTTACAGAGGTTTAACCATCATTTTGGAGAAAAATATTCAAAATGTGATCATAGAATCCGACTCTCTCGCGGCAGTCAACTTAATCAATGAAGATTTTGATGGTTGTCATCCTCAAAGCAACATGTTTTTTGAAACGAAAGCCTTGAAGACTCGCACAGGAGTCTCTCTTGTTCATATTTCCCGAAGTGCCAATGAGTGTGCAGATCACCTTGCAAGGCTTGGAGCTAAACAAAATGAACACCTTGTTGTGTTGGATGTAATGCCACTCTCTCTCAGAGAGTTTTGGAACAGGGACCGTCTTGGTCTTAGGCGCATTTTAGATTAATTTGTTTTGATGGGTTGTACCCTAACTATCCTCCTCATGGAGTGCTACATTCTGTTTTAGTTTTATTCAAGTTTCCGAATTACCAAAAAAAAAAAAATAATGCCGGTAAAAGAATTTAAAAAAATATATACTATAGCATAAACGGCATTCCAATGATGCCGGGACCGTTAAACAACTTACGGCATTTACATAATGCCGTTTATACTAGCTTTTCCGGCAATAACAGTAAATGCCGGTAATAGATATTTAAATTCGTCAATTCTTTTACCGGCATTTGTCAAATGCCAGTTTTAATTTCCGGCATTTCCACAAATGCCGTTTTTGTATTACCGACACCTATGTAGACGGCATTCGAATAAATGCCGGTAGGGGTGAAAAAAAAACTGACGGCCCCGAACCGATTTTTTCGGTTTTTGGTCGGTTTTGTATTGGTTTCGGTTGATTTTGGTTTTTGATCAGGAAAAATTAAAATTTTGGTTCGGTTTTCGGGTGCCTGTAATTTAGACCGAACCGAACCGAAATATAAACCGAAATAGGACCGAACCGAACCGAAATAGTAAAACCCCTTCTTTTATCTAGACCGTCGATCTCTATTTGTTTTAATCTACACCGTCCCCTTCTCTCCCTATTTAAGCCAAACCCTAGCTATTAGCTAACAAAACAAAAAATCAAATTTTACAGCAGCAACGGCTACTTCTTTCCCCCCCTCCCCTCTCTCTCTCTCTCTCTCTCTCTCTCTCTGTAAATAAAAAATTACAGAGTCTGTATGTGTGTTGTGCATCTTGCAAGAGTGAAGCTTCTTTCACCATTGGTCACATGCAGATGATACACAATCTCATATTGGTAGAAAAAGAAGCGGATTGCGAGCAAGATTTCCAAAGAGCGTCCAGCAAGCCCAGTGTACTGCAGGTGTTCCTGTAAGACTCCATCAAAGATTTCATTTTGGCAGATCCTCCTCAAGGACAACAAGGTGTGGTCCATTTACTCACCATCCAACTATGTTATCATGAAACCCCTTTGCAATTTGCATAATGCTCGTAAGTTAGCATGAACCATAAACCAGTATGTGCTGGTCACACAACTATGAATCACTGGGCTAACTTGGCCCATTTTGAGAAAACTGAAAAAACCGAAAAAACCGACCGAACCGACACCACCCCGAACCGAACCGAAACCGATTTCAAAACGGTCGGGATCGGTTCCCAAACATCATAAACCGAACCGATTCGGTTTTGTTACAAATCGGACCGAACCGACCGAAACCGAACCGATTTCACCCCTAAATGCCGGGAATAGTATTGACGGCATTTTGTTGATCTTTAACGGCATTTATTAAATGCCGGGAAAGGCCTAATTTGGCGTAGTGTGCTTTCATTTAAAGACTTGAAATAGTTGAACCAAGTCTTCATTCTTTGTAACAAAAAAATAAAAACAAAACTCAAGACCGAGCCTGATGTTACGATATACTTCATCTTCATAATTTTACGAACAACATGCAACAACTAGTAGCAGTCTTCCATCGAAAAGTACCACCCCTTTGTCAGTTTATAGCTCTTCCATTAGATCCGATTATTATTTTTTTGAATTTTGTTTCCGATTAACGGAAGTGACGCTTTGTAGTGAGGTAACTCACTACAGGATTATAGAGTCCCATCCGGCCGTCCATCTCGGCACCGACGGCTCAGATTTAATCTAAACTCCAAATGATTCAAACCATTCATTGTTTGAATTGAAATCCGAGCATTCATTACCGAGATGAACGGCCATATGGGCTTACTACAATCTTGTAGTAATTCTCTCACTACAGGGACACTGTACCCCAGATTAACAATTGCATCACATTATTTTTTGGTCCTCTTTTAAGTGTGAACTATACAAATACATGCATTGCATTTTTTTTTTCTTTTGATAACTCAAGTGTCTTAGCCATCTTACGCATATTTCGATTAATTAGGGAACTCAATCCAAAACACTTCCAATTTTACGTAGACATGAAATTGCAAACGCATATTTCGATTAATTAGGGAACTCAATCCAAAACACTTCCAATTTTACTTAGACATGAAATTGTGAACCATGCAAAGTTGGGCTAAAAAATAAGGCAGGTGAAGTACCAAAAAAGCTAAAGGCCAAAAGGCATACCCTGGCCTGATACCCAAACAAATCAGTTATTCGACTTTCACTTACAAAAAATAAACTTCTTCTGGAGTCTCTGGTCGACCGACTGAAGGCAGCGGAGTTCAAGTCCCTACCCCTTTTTCTCTTCCAAATTCCAAGTTCCAAGATTTCTTCTCAGTGACTCAGTCTCCAAGCCCAACTCACTCACTCACTCATTCTCTCAACTCTCTCTCTCTTTCTCTCATAGGTAATGTGATAAATTGATAACGTATTGTAATGAACCCTAGGTTTTGTTGTTCGGTTTTTATGAATTATTGGGCTTAAATAATTGATTTATCAATTCCTTCAATGTTCAGCTACCAGTCAAGATGAGATAAGCATGTCATATATAGATTGGTCTATTTGCTCGTGACAATGATGTTGACTCTTCCTGTTACCACTGTATCGGTTGAAAAAAGTTTTTCAGCGATGAAGTATATAAAGAGCAATTTGCGCAATCGAATGGGAGATCAGTTGATGAATGATTGCTTAGTTACTTATATTGAGAGTGATGTATTTGATACTGTTGATAACGAGGCTATTATGCAGCGGTTCCAAAATATAAAAACTCGTCGAGGGCAATTGTAATAAACTTTATGTCTTTATCCGTTGTTTTTGGGTGGCATTATCGATATTAATGGAGTTTTTTTTTGTCAATATTAAGTTGTGATTTATAGAGGTAGTAGACCATAAGAATTTATGAACACCCTGAGAAAAATTCCTGGAGCCGCCACTGCCGCCACCCCCGCCCCCTTCATATCCCCCTCCGCCGCCACCTTCGTAACCGCCACCCCCGCCCCCTTTGTATCCGCCTCCGCCACCTCCTTTGTAACCGCCACCCCCGCCCCCTTTGTATCTCCCTCCGACACCTCCTTCGTAACCGCCACCCCCACCCCCTTGGTATCCCCCTCCGCCGCCTCCTTCATATCCCCCTCCGCCACCCCATCCCCCTTCGTATCCCCCTCCTCGTCCCCCTTCGTAACCCCCTCCTTGGCCTCCTTCATATCCCCCTCCGCCGCCTCCATCGAAGTCCTTTGCATCATTTACCCCATTTGCCTGTGTGGCTGCTACACAAATGATATGCATGCATGTTGAGTATCGATGATTCCATAATGCTACACTAAATACATTGAACAGAAGGAGTGAGAGAGTCGCTCTTTTTTTTTTTATATTTAATTTCATCTGTAAGTTACTTGAATTTTAACTTGGGATGTAACTAGCCCACAATGTTACAATACGAAAACTTCATTCCCAATCCCAAAAGCTCATGCGTGAAGTGAATCTCACAAATGATTACCTTGGCTTTTTTTTTTTTTAAGAATGGTCCTCAATCTATTCGCGAATTGTCAATTTCGTGTGACATAAAATGTGACCAGAAGCGATGTTATTCATCAATTCAAACTATTCATTTTGTAAGTGTTGATGTGTTCATCCTCCATGCTAAAAATCAACTTTATCAATAATTGGCATCCGTGTTCAGAGGCGCCGCGACATAGAGCTTGGGGTAGTAAATTGAACACCCTCAATTTAGAACAATGTTACTGCTTGTTTCATTCTTTTAACATATGGCATGGACTTTGAACACCCTGTTGCCTCCATGTTGAACACCCTCCAAGTGGACCCCCTCAAATGCTGCATTTTTTTTAGTGCTATTCACTTCATTTGTTGTTGGTGCTAGATTGGTAATGAATTTGGCTATTGGTATATTATCATTTTATGGTGCACAATTTCAAAATAAAGCTAACCATTTGGTAGTTTAATTACTCCCAAGTATTATCATGATATGTTCTGTTAATAATCTTTTGTTAATTTGTTCCTCCAAATAATAAAAAAATACTTCTTATGCTCAAATTAGTCTTAAAATTACCCATCCTTTTGATACGAGTCGACTAAACTTTTGTCACTATGTGACTTGATTTTAGGGGTCGACAAGAAAATTATCGAAGGCAAATAAAATGAATAGTTTGGATCTACAAAATGAACAATTAATTCATATTCGTATATGAGGTACTATGATAAAACTGATTTTTGGTAACGATGCTCTTCTCAACGAGTTAACACACAATCAGTGATCCAAATCATTTTTGGCAAAAAATTGCAAAATGGAACTCATTCGCATTATATATCACCATCTACTATCTGATCAAAATCAATCATTGCTCAGAAAAGGGTAGTGCTAATACCAAAATTGTTTTTAATTATGCCAAAACTCAAGTGCATGAAATGCGTGTACTCATGTGTAAAGTACAAATGATCTTTATGTATTGGAATTTTGGCATAATCAAAAACAGTTTTGGCATTATCACGACAATAAAAAAGCTCATCTGCTTTAAAAAACCATTCAAAACACTCATCTTCTTTAAATCATGTCCTTAGTAGTACAAGATATAATTGAAAACCAAACACAGATAAGTACTACAAACCATCACCTCACAGATAGATTAACTGCTACATGACTATCAACGAGAAGAGGATGATATCCTCCATTATTCATACATACATTAACACGGTGCAAGGATATTGTAAATAACACTTATAACCTTAATTCCCTCCTTCATTATGGGGGCCACCACGACCTCCTCCGTAACCGCCGCCACCATATCCACCTCCGCCTCCGCCGTATCCGCCTCCGCCGTATCCGCCTCCGCCACCGCGCCAACCTCCTCCGCCACCGCCGCGCCAACCACCGCCACCCCCGCCGCCGTGCCAACCGCCGCCGCCACCGCCGCGCCAACCTCCGCCGCCGCGATAATACTTGGCATCATCTATCCCACCAGACTGTTCAGCAACTTCAGCTGCACAAATGGTGAATATGCTTGAATAGTGTAGAGGTGATTGAAACAAGTGTGACAAGAATAATATGAACATGTATTTTCCAGCGAAAGCTTGGGTTGAAAATTGAACAAAGGCAAATCCATGACTTAATCAAGGTCATTCATAGTTTTAAACAACTGTATCTGTCGCAATATCGGTGTATCAATATCAACACATATCACTGATACATCGCAGGCAAGGATGGAGCCAAGGGGGACAAGTGGTGGCGGCTGCCACCACAAGGTTTTCAAAAAATGTAATTATTATGTAGAAAATAAATTTTTATCCATGAATTATATAGACTCGCTACCACTAGATTTTTTTAATCTTTCATCCTTATAATGCATTTTGTCTTTTTATTTTTTAAATACATATTTTCGCCACCACAAAGGTAAAATCCTAACTCCGTCCCTGATCGCAGGAATCAAGTGTACCGAATGTGAATTTTTTTAACCTATTGGGTGTATTGGCCAATACGAATATGGATACGTATCCATATCGGAGCCTCCAAATCCCGAGACGAACTATCGTATAAACCAATATTCAAAACTATGAACAGTATACAAGTTAATCAATTCAGTTTAGAAAAAACTTACTGGAAGTGGATGTCTCAGCCAAATCCCTAGCTGTGACCTCCGAGGTAAAGAGAAGAACAATGGCCAGGAAAAGGCCAACGAAAACAATTGCTTTGGAACCCATTTTCCTCTTCAGTGGATGGGATGGAGTGTATTGAATGAAATTAACGTGCAAATTCGACGTCCATTTATAGGCTCAGTTTCCAGTGGTTCGAGTACACGTTACAATCGTTTGATTAAGTCAGTAACTTTTATTTTGGTTAAGTCAGTAAGTTCATTTTTTGGGTTCAGTCAGTGTATGTATGTGTGTGTGTATATATATATATATATATATATATATATATATATATATATAGGGCCGGTTCCCCTCACACTTAAAAAAACACAACACTCTTCCAAGCCCCCTTGTGATATTCTGAACTCTTGATCTTGTTTAAAAGAGTAAAATAAAAGGTCTTGCAAAATTTCAGCTCAATTGGATATCGGTAAGTGTTTGATCCAAACAATTTTAAAAACACTAGTTCCTGTCACAGTTTTTGCAAATTTATTTGGATCAAGCACTTACCAATATCCAATTAAGGTGAATTTTTGCAGGACTCCCTATTTTACTCATTTAAATAAGATCAACGGTTCAGAATGTCACAGTGGGGCCCGGAACAAAATCGTGTATTTTTTTATGCGTTTTTTTAAGTGTGAGGGGAACCGGCCCCCATATATATATATACGCGGAAGATCCTGTCAAGGATCTCGGAAATCCCGGATTGAAGCGTTTTGAAGCCCTTCCCGATATTTTTTTGACGATCCGAGCCGTCCAATGTGTTCAAAAGGTGTTTTCTAAGGCCCCCGCGGGAAATCTTCAAAAAAATAATACCGGGAAGGGCTTGATCCACGCAATTTTTCGCAAAAACTGCATATTTACAAAATTGCGTGGATCAAGCCCTTCCCGGTATTTTTTTTTGAAGATTTCCCGCGTGGGCCTTGGAAAACACCTTTTGAACACATTGGACGGCTCGGATCGTCAAAATTTGATCCGGAACTATGAGATCCGGACCCAAGGGTCCCGGACTAGAGAGTTCCTCTATATATATATATATAGGAATATATATGTCTGAATTACATTGAATTGCATTGAAAACAAAGTTCATAATCATGATATGCACAATCCGACTAGAGCCCAATTAAGGGGAGGAATACCCAACAAAATGAAAACAAAATCCACAATCACTTTAAACCCAACCTACCTAATAGCTCGGGATGTATAATCCAACAAATGTAAGGGGGATAACTCCCACATGCAGGTGAGGAAATTCAAATTCCTGACCTCCTAGTGACATAGATGCAAGAGTCCTGAGAAATTGAGCTAGTCCCAGTTAGTTATTATTCTTTTTTTATTTTTGATTTATGTAAGTAACTTACTATTACTTCTCATTGTTTCATAAAAATATTCAGGGGATGTTCTGCTAAGGATGTTTTTAGAATAAACTGGTTTTTTACAATTTTCTATGTGATATATTGTGAGAGAATGACTTATATCGGTTTTTGGGAAAAACTTCTTTTTGTTAGTGGAACACCCCCTCAGTGCCGCAGCTGAACTGCACCAATATCATTTTCACTGTGGTTTTTGTGGGGTTTTTTTTTTTGTCTCCGGGAAAAAGATTTGTGATATAGCCAACAAAGCGTTGGATGCAAGAGCCAATGCCAAGGTTTTAAATACCGGTTTTACGACACGTAACGGTAATGGTTTTGGTGTAAGGATTGTGGAGACTTTACATCCATCTCAAAACCAGTTAGCAATGAGTGGAGAGGTCCCAGCATATATTAAGTGATCACTCATTCTACTCTTAGGCAATGTGGGACAATATTTCTTAACATCTCCCCTCACGTGCAGCCGCATTTGAGGTCTGTCACGCACTACAAGAAAATGCAGATTCGGCGACACAACGAAATGCATCGGCAGAAGTACATTTGTGTCGGCAAAGGTTTTCGCCGATAAAAAATTTTGTGTCGGCATGTCGTCGCCGTTGATATGTCGGGAAAGAGTTTTCCCGACGTGAAATTTTGACGTGTCGGCAAAAGTATAGTTTTAGCGATGCGATTTTGCGTCGGCAAAACTTGTCGGCAAATGGTAGTGCGTCGGTAAATGGAGTTCTAAAATCTGGTAATGTAACACTTTTGCCGACAAGATTTTTGAGTCGGCAACAGTCAATTTAAAAAAACAAAAACTGCTAGTGTTGAACTTGTGCGCGCCCCATGTTTCGAACTCGAGACCTCTAGTATCTAACTCTACATTACCATGTGTCTACCAACTGCACCAACTTACTCTTTGTTAATATTACTCCAATATCTAATATATAACTTACATATACACTATATACACTAGATACAGTATACATACTTATATCTAGTGTATATGCGTACTTACATCATGTATAATGCTATATAAATTATATACTTGTTTTTGGAAATTTATTTTCACACTTTTTTTTAATCCACTCTTTTTTTTTTCTTTTTTTTCCTTATCTTTTAACAAAAAAATACATACATTAAGAAAACAAAAAATAGAGTATGGACATCAAAAAGGGAAGTGGAAAAATCACTCCCCTATTTTTTGAAAGGCTATTATATATAGTATATATACGCATTCATGAAAATTTTGTTTGGATCAAGCCTTTTCCGGTCCCCCCTTTTTTTTTTACCGATTCCTCATGTGTACCATTAAAAACATGTTTTAAACACATTGAACGGTTCGGATCATCAAACTATGGCTAGGAACTATGAGGTCCGTAATTTAGCAAAGTCAAGGATCTCTGACTGGATCCCGCCTGATATATATATATATATATATATATATATATATATATATATATATATATATATATATATATATATATAGACACACACAAACACACAAATAGCACATATACTATAGATATATTTAGATATTTGAAAGTTAAATTTTTTTTTGACAAAAATCACTTTTTAAGTTCTGTATAATGCATGTATAGTACTGTATATATACATAAATATTATATAGGAATCATTGCCGACACAAAGATGTCATCGGCTAAAGTTTAACTTTTGCCGATGCACATTCTGTCGCCAAAAGTTTCCCTTCAGGACTATCGCCGACACAAAAATGTCATCGCCAAAATATTCAACTTTTGCCGATGCACATTTCATCGCTAGAAAAAACTTTCGTTGGCAAAAATTTACCGGGAAAATATTTCCCGCCAACCTTGCTTTCGCCGACTACATTGCCGACACATTTATTTCCATCGCCAAAAAGTTTGTATTTACCGACATGAATTACTTTTGCGTCGGCAAAAGCATTCTTTTGCCGACCAAAAATACATTGCGTAGGCAATCTAGTCGCCATTGGTGTATTTTCTTGTAGTGACGTGTGGCCACTTTTTGGGTCCTATAATCGTGCAGCTTTTTTGCTGGTCTGTCATCATAGGTGTGGGATTGCAATTTTTTTTTTAAATGTGGAGTGGAATAGGGTTTGCTCTGATACCATGTGGAGACTTTACATCCATCTCAAAACCAACTGGCAATGAGTAGAGAGGTCCCAGCATATATTAAGTGATCACCCATTTCACTCCTAGGCAATGTGGGACAATATTTCTTAACGAGGGTTTCAGTAGTATCGAACCAATCGTTACATAACTGGAATCGGGTGTAAAGGTTATGAATTTTTAAAAACCATTTTTTGATAACAAATAATTTTAAATTGCTTAAATAGTCCGTAACGGTCGAGTATCGGCTGTAACGATCGTGAACCGGTCCGTGAATTGGATACGGACGGATACGTAACTAGAACCGGCCAATACACATTCGCTTTTTTCGTCTCATCGGTATACTGAGGTGTAACGGTATCGGAGGGCCAAAAACTGTTACGTAACGGCCGATATGCTACATAACGGCCGGTATTTAAAGAACTAATGGAGATCTTTAATTGTGTAAAGAGATACATTAAATTATGTCCAAAAGCAATTTATTTTTAGATTCTAATATTGCACGGTTTTCATAAGAAACAACTTTTTGAAACAAAGGACGTATTGCATTAATACTCTACAAAATCATAGCATTACTAAAAACTAAAATACTGATAAATTTTCATGGAAGACAACTTTTTGAAAAAAAGGACGTATTACGATATATAATACTCTACAAAATCATAGCATCGCTAAAAACTAAAATACTGATAAATAATGCAAGATATGTGGTAGCGTGAATTGCTTTGTGATAAAATCCTAGGAGTGTGATTGTTAGCATCTTCAATAGGAGGCTTCGGGGACAATATCAGTGCTGACCGATCACAGCCGTCTGTAGTCTGTCATGGACAGATCAGATAACATTTTTTCCAAATAAATCTGAATAGTCTGTTGCCAGATAGATTTGAGCCTTCTATAGTTGAACACGGACGGCTATGATCGACTCAGCACCCATGCTATCCTGGAAAGGGGAACGCCATCCCCCATCCAAGTCTCGTATGGGCACCCATTAGATAATTTTGAAGCAACATTATTAGATGGCGAGCCTATGTAATTGACAAATATAAGGAAAACACGCAAAGATTGAATAATTAAAAATTAAAGTAGAACAATTCCCTCAAAATCAGTCTAGCTGTACCGCGTAAACTACCCCCAGGACACTTCAGTTCCAAAAATTAAAAACTAATAGTAGAACAAATTATTTGCCATGCAACTAATATATCATATGTATCCGTTTGCTGCTAGCGTGTACGTCTTCCAAAGATCCAACGGATATATGTTTGTATCACCATCAACTTACTTCACCAAAAAATGATGACAAAAAGAATCAGTCAACTTAAATAGAAACAAGTCCAAAAGAGTTAGATTAGAAATGATTTGAAAAATGAGTGGAAGGAGTGCAACCTATAGATCGATTAGAAAGGATTTCGTGGAAGTGCATCTTTGGGTTAATTTATTTTCTCTGTACCCTTTATCTATTGGGAATATATTACAATAATTAAACGGAAAGTAAATAATGGAACATGAGATCATAGTTTTCAATATCAGTCGATAAGTACTATGTCAATTGGTTCGTCTCAGGATTTCTAGTCTTCAATAGGGATACGTACCGTACTATATCAGCTGATATGTCCAAAAAGTTCAAAAAATTTACCGATACCGCGACATGCACGAGATCCCCGCCAAGATGGCATCTTCATACTGAAACCGCTTAAAAGCATCTCCAACCACATTCTGCAATTTAAAGAACTAAAATAATGTTTTTTATTAAAAAAAAAGTGACTTTGAAGAATGCCACTATTTACTCTAACTCCAATCCAATTCTTCATTTTTTCCTCTGGTTCCCTCCAAAGCTTTTCCTCTAGAAAAATTAAAATTTTATGCTACAATTTTTTTTCCCCCCGGACATATTGGATAGGGGTCTCATTTTAAAGGTATTTTTAATATTTTTTATTGGTACCATTTTTATGAATATTTGATCAAGAATTTAAAAGATAAGCACATTTTAGATATAATGAATAGTGCAAAAAGTGATAAAAAAAAATAGTGCAAAACTTATTTGAAGAATGTTCTTCATTTTTGAATTGGTTCTTCATATATAAAGAATCAAAATTGATTCTCCAAAATGAAAGAATGAAATGAAGAGTTGTTGGAGCCCCTTCATTCTTCAAAATGAAGGTATGGTTGGAGATGCTCTAACAACTTCAAAACCATCCCAATAAATTTCATCACCAGATTTATGCCATATTACAAGCCTCACGAAGCAGCCTTCCAAACAGAAAAGAAGATATCATCAGATTCAGACCTCCAGCAGTCCTCAACACTTCAGAACTCCTACAGCCCTCAACAAAACTTTTGTTATCAAACTGTTAAATATATCTTGAGAACGTCAAAACTGCAGGCGGCAGGCAGATATACCAAGGAAGCTGAATTGCCATGACACCCCCAAAATCATCGACTTTAGAGCCAACTTCGAAAGAATAGAAAAAATGTCAGAATCATGCAAAAAACTTCCGTCATACCTCAGCAGCAGAAAAAGCCTTATTACTCCCTCCGTCCCTAAACTTTTGATCTTTTTGGGATTGTGTGTCATTTTAAATTGCTTATATCTTTTTAGTTATAATGTTTTATGTGATTGTGAAAACTTTGTTTAATAGAACCAATTAAAATCTATCAAACAAGATCCATATTGTATACTTTTTGACATTTACATTGAAAGATATATGCATTTGAAAATGACACATTGTCCAAAAAGTGTCAAAAGTTTAGGGACGGAGGGAGTACAAGCCTAAGGGCCTACCCCTCCAGAACACCAAAAGCACTAGCAGCACAACCACCCATGGTTTTAAATGCCGGCCGTTACATAATGCATCGACAGTCACGTAACGGTTTTTGTCCTCTCCTACACCGTTACACTAGGACCAGCTGTCACATAACGGTTTTGGCCAGTTCCCATTACGTATCAGTCTGTAACTGATTCTGGGACCGGTTTACTACCGTTACGGTTGATACTCGACAGCTATGGGTTATTTAAGTAATCTAAAATTACTTTTATTGAAAAATCATTTTTAGAAATTCACGATTGATGCACGTGATTCTCGTCACGTTACGTCCGATATCACCGAAACCGTTACACTAAAACCGTTACGTATCACGAAACCATTATGTAAAACCTTGAACCACCCTATGTGAAACCATTATTTAAAACCTTGAACCACCCTATGTTACTCTTCAAACTCATCAAATTTGTGCAGAACTCCACCAACGTACGGGTGCCAATTCAATTAGACGCGGAGGTATATGGAGGTGGGAGTGGCACAGCCGCACAAGCCACCCTTGGCTAAAAAAAAATTACAAAATTTTTAATCCCAATTGAAATTAATTTGGCACTTATCGGTATTCAAACAATTTAACTTTTATATGAAAAATAGTAATTGAAAAAATAAACGGTTTAGATCATATAAATAACATCTCAATTGCCACTACAAGAAAGTGTGGCTTTACCGGCATTTTTATTACCGGCAATCAGTAAAATGCCGGTAAAAATACATATTCCTGGTATTAAAAGTAATGCCGAAAAAAGATCACTTTCAAACGACATTTTTTGTAAAATGCCGGTTAAAAGTACTCAAAAGCGGCATTACTTATAAAATTGCCGTTTTTAGTAGACTTACACGCGGCAATCCAACCACGAACACGCGCGAAAAAAATTGCCCCAGTAAAATGACGTCGTCTCTCTTGTTTTTTCCCTTCCCTCCTTTTTTCTCCCCTTCTTTTTTCGTTCTTCTAGGCATGCAGTACTCGATCTACTCCCTGAACCAAAACAAATCCCCAAAACAAAAAAGGCGATTTTGGAAGGGGGGGAGAGAGAGAGAGAGGAAAAAGCCCCAAATTGTTTTCTTCTTGCTCGATATCTTGCCGTATGTCATCGATCTCTGCCCGTCATCGCAGCAGGTACATTCGATTTCTTCTACATTGATCTCTCTTATTCCTTTGTGACGTGATTTGGATTGCATAGAGGTTCATTTTTTGGGAGATTTTGTGGTCGCCAGTCTCCCTTCTTCACGATATGATGACTGGGATTACGTGATTAAGTCTCAGACTGAACACTACGGTTGCCTAATAGACCTTCTTGGTCGGGCAGGGCGATTTGAAGAAGCCATGGCAGTCCTAAGACAGATGAGGATGCCACCTGATGTGGTGGTTTGGGGCATCTTTTGTTTATAATTACTTTTAAACTTAGCTGGACCACAAAAAAAAATATAGCTAGGACTAATATAATCGCTGTGTTTGGTTGAGAGTTTTGAGAAGAATTTTTTGAGAAACATTTTTGAGATAATGTTTGGATGGGTTTTTGAAAAAAGTAATAATTAGAGAGAGGTGTAATAATTGGAGAAAGATAGAGAGAGAAATGAGAATAATGATTGGAGAGAGGGGTATGAGTAGAGAGAGAAATGTGATTAATGATTGGAGAGATGAAAGATAGGAAAAAATCTTTTTGAAATTTTTTTTGAAAATGTGAAGTGAACAAAGTGAATATGTTTGGGGCTCCGAGTAAGGAGGTCTAAGAACAATGAACTTCCATTTAGTCATTGATATAATCACTACTCCTTAAATGAAAAATGTTGCACCTTGGGTGAATAAACATTGCGCCGTTTGAGAATAACCATTGCTTCTTAAATCAACTTTTTTATTTGGAGAAAAAATAAAAACAAAAACCAAGCACCCTCATTACGGGGTAGTAAGTAGTGGGATGGCTTTACGAGAGATAGCAGTCCTCAACACTTCAGAACTCCTACAGCCCTCAACAAAACTTTTGTTATCAATTTGTTGAATTTCATATATCTTGAGAACTTCAAGACTGCAGGCGGCAGGCATATATACCAAGGAAGCTGAATTGCCATGACACCCCTAAAATCATCAACTTTAGAGCCAACTCCGAAAGAATAGATCCAGAGCAGCAGCAAAACAGCCGAGCATCTTTACAATATTCATCAGCATTAGAAAAAACATCAGAAACATGCAAAAAAACTTCCATCATACCTCAGCAGCAGAAAAAGCCTTATTACAAGCCTGAGGCCTACCAACCTTCTTAGCAGCAAAAAGCCCCTCCAGAACACCAAAAGCACTAGCAGCACAACTACCCATGGTTTTAAATGCCGGCCGTTACATAATGTATCGGCTGTTACGTAAGGGATTTTTCCTCTCCTATACCGTTACACTAGGGCATACGAGTAACAGGAAAAAATTCCATGCATATTGGCCAATTCCTGTTACGTAAACTAATTCTTGGACCGGTTTACTACCGTTACGGCCGATACTCGACCGTTATGGATTATTTGAGTAATCTAAAATTACTTTTTTTATTGAAAAATCATTTTTAGAAATTCACGACTGGTACACATGATTCTTGTCACGTAATGTTCGATACCACCGAAACCGTTACACTCGAACCGTTGTGTATCACGAAACCATTATTTAAAACCTTGAACCACCCTAAGTTACTCTTCAAACTCGTCAAATTTGTGCAGAACTCCACCAACGGATGCCAATTCAATTAGACACGGAGATATATGGGGGTGGGAGTGGAACAGCCGCACAAACCACCCTTGGTTAAAAAAAATTACAAAATTATTTAATCCCAATTGAAATTGATTTGGCACTTTTCGGTACTCGAACAAATTAATTTTTAGTAGTATTTTAAAAAATAAACGGTTTAGATCATATAAGTAACATCTCAATTGCTTTCATTTAAAGACTTGAAATAGTTGAACCAGTTCTTTTTTGTTTGTAACAAAAAATAAAAATAAAAAATAAAACTCTAGACGGAGTCTGATGTTACGATACACTTCATCTTCATAATTTTACGAACAACATGCAACAACTAGTAGCAGACTTCCATCGAAAGTACCACCTGTTTGTCAATTTATAGCTCTTCCACTAAATCCGACTATTATTTTTTTGAATTTCATTTCCAATTAACGGAAGCGACGCTTTGCAGTGAGCTAACCGACTATTATTTTTTTGAATTTCATTTCCAAATGATTCAAGCCATTCATTGTTTGGATTGAAATTCGAGCGTTCATTACCGAGATTAACGGCCATATGGACTCACTACCAACCTTGTAGTAATTCTCTCACTACAGGAAGTCAGGGACACTGTACCCCAGATTAGCAATTGCGCATCACACTTTTTTTTTTTTGGTACTTTTGAGTTACTCCTCTGTCCCCTTTTAAGTGTGAACTATACAAATACATGTATTTTTTTTTTTTTCTTTTTGATAACTCAAATGTCTTGGCCATCTTGGGCATATTTCGATTAATCAGGGAACCTCAATCCAAAACACTTCCAATTTTACTTAGACATGAAATTATGAAGCATGCAAAGTTGGGCTAAAAAATATACGTATCACTTGCTACTTGCTAGCATGAAACGAATACCGAATATAGCGGAATTACATGTAATTTTAATTTTGTGCACGTAGGGAAACTGTAACATGCATGGCTGTCAATCTAAAGGGTATGATTGAATCTCTTCCATTCCATTCATGCTTTTATTTATACACCTACGCACACATCGCACACGTATAATAAATAGCTGGGTTTTCATCAGTTGACACAGTTGTGATGCTGGGCTTCACTCTCCTCCTCAGTTTCCGCCTCCTCGGCCAACTTCATATCCTCCTCCCTGGCCTCCTTCGTATCCTCCACCCCCGCCCCCTTCATATCCCCCTCCGCCGCCTCCTTCGTAACCACCACCCCCGCCCCCTTCGTATCCGCCTTCGCCGCCTCCTTCGTAACCGCCACCCCCGCCCCCTTCGTATCCCCCGCCGCCGCCTCCTTCGTAACCACCACTCCCGCCCCCTTCGTATCCCCCTCCGCCGCCTCCTTCGTATCCCCCTCCGCCACCCCAGCCCCCTTCGTATCCCCCTCCTCCTCGTCCCCCTTCGTAACCCCCTCCTTGGCCTCCTTCATATCCTCCTCCTCCTTCATATCCCCCTCCGCCGCCTCCATCGAAGTCCTTTGCATCATTTGCCTGTGTGGCTCCTGCATAAATGATATGCATGCAATACATTAATTACTGAATAATATCTTTTTAGAAGGTTTTCAATCAATTCAAAGGCAAAGTAAACTCTCACTAGTAGCCTTGACCGAGGAAGTGTCAACCAAATCTCTGGCTGTCACCTCGGAAGCGATAAGAAGGAAAATAGCCAGAAAAAGGCCAAGGAAAGAAATTGTTTTGGAGCCCATTTTCCTTTTACTTTTGATTTGATGGAATGAAATTGAAGAACAATTTTGATGTCCATTTATAGGCTAAAAATCGGTGGGTGATTTAATTTAATTGATACGTGTAAAGTCAAAACTTCTCCCATTGTTGCATAGCGGTTAGAAAATCGGTGGGAGAAATTATTAAGAGGAACATGCCCACAAAATCCAATATATGTCGGCTGATCAATACCATTAATAAGAGGAACATGCCCACAAAATCCATTACTTGTGCCCGGGAGAAATTATGAGGTGGTCCATCAGGAGACCAATGGCGTATAACACGCATTAGTAAATACCACTAAATCGCACATCTTGTGTATTTTTAATAATTGCTTCCCTAGGAAATCATAATTTTTTTAAGGTTGCACAATTTAGAGCACATTTTAAGATGTGCATATTGTAGGCCTTCCTTGATAAATACAATAATAATAGGTTATGATTTCCTCGGAAAGGAAGAAAGAGATGATTACCATGATGATCCAGTGCAAATCATGTTGTATAAGGATGCGCACTATCACATTTTTTGATAAGTCGTGGTGTTTGACAAATTTGTGTGTGCTTTGATAAATGTTGGAGGATCAATCTTATCGACTACTATCATCAAAAGCCAGAGTAAAGCCGTATATGGGCTAAATCCGAAATTGCGATCTGGTTATGTAAGGTTGCTCTCTGTGAATAGGTGAGACCGATTGAATGAGCGGATCAATTGTTTGGTGCATGTCATGAAAGATAGTTTTGAGTCGACAAGACAAAAAAAAAAATGCGGAGAATTAGTTATTTGGTTTTAGCTTTATTCAAGAAAAATTTAGTTTCAACAATAATTTTATACTTTTTGGATTCGGCTCGTCAAGACGAATCCATAAACCACAAAAACTTAACGCAAAACTACAAATGTAAAAAAAAAAAATTGAATAAATACAAAACGAAAAAACTAAAAAACCATTTTTTACTTTTTTACCAAATCACCCCAGATCTCTCTTTCTCACATACATACTTTCTCACTCTTTTGGGTGATTGTTTATTTTAATGGCTAGCTTATCTACTTTTTAAATTATTATTATATGTAATGGATCGAAACAACCAAGATCTCTCTCTCACACACACATACTTTCTCACTCTTTTGGGTGATTGTTTATTTTAATGGCTAGCTTATCTACTTTTTAAATTATTATATGTAATGGATCGAAACAATTAAGCCCAACGCAGCTTGGTCCAGTCCAAATCAATAATCACAAGTAGATTCAAATGGTCCAAGTACAACCGTTACTCAAGGCCCATGTTTTAGAACGTTCTGGGGGACTGATTCAGTCGGGTACACGTGGTATCACTTATCAAGATGCGTGTCCTGGCCGTATGCCCTACCTCGAGGCCGGGATCATCCGTGGTACGGTTCGGCCATGTGGCTCTTCAATTTGCTAAACGTGCGTCCCCGACATGAGCCTCACTAGCTAGCACACAGTGCTAGGGCACCATCATGCGCGGATTTTGGTTATGAAGTGGTGTCAGCAACGTCACCCCTCACAAGGATGGCACGTGGGATCCTAACCCTCAACGTGAAGGCACTCCTATAAATACTACAATTATAAACCCAAACAAGTATGCCATTCCTTGCTCTTCAAGTCTCTGTCATTCCCTTCCCATTCAAAGACTGATTTAGTAATCAGAGTGCCTTCTAGTTGACTTCGACCAGGTAGGCAGTAACTTAGTTCTTAGTTTTATAGGGCCAGATTGAGGAAGAAATGTCTAGCCATAGCCAAAGTCACACCAGAAAAGCCTAAATCAAGGAGAAGATAGTTGGACCACCCCACATGATATTTTGACAGTTTTACTACAAGTTCAAAATTGTCTCTCTAAAAATTATTTTGTGTCCATTTCATCCTTACAATATGTTTTTTTTTCTTTGTCATTCATCACTCTTAATCTATTACCAGGTGACTAGAACTCAATTTCAAGATGCAGTGTGGAGTATCCAAGAGCTCTATCACATGAGTTAACACTTTTGTGGCTTAACAAATTGTGACACTTTTATGCTTGAAATAAAAGGGTCACAGAAGTTCACAAACGTAATTTTTGTTCGAACCTTTTCTTAAGCCACACGTAATAAAATTTTCGTAAATAATATAACACATCGTATTCAAAAAATAATTGTCAAATATGGTTGTCATAAACAATATATTATCCGTCAAAACTTCAATAAATGTAATACACCAAACCCACAATTTTTTAAGCTTGCGTATTTAAGTTGTAATGAAAAACTGACAGAATCATATCATAGTCAAATAAAAAGTAAAGTGATCCATGAATGCCACAGACCACAGTATTTGAATATGGGGAAAAGATTTGTGCATAGACTTTCAGTACGTTAAACTCATCCGTTGGGAACTCTTATTAAGTTGATCATAACAATGCTTGGGATTACAGAATTTTATATTCCTTGGATTATGGCTGTAAAACTCATCAATCATGCTATAACTGTAATACCTCAGGTTTGCGGGTAGATGGTGTTTAATCCCTCATTGGTTGTTTAGATGAGTGGTCTTAGACATATAACAAACCATGTAAGATACTACTAGTACCTTGGGCTTAAGCATTTTGGGCCATGTGGTGTGGCTTGTGAATCAAATCAAGGTACTGGCAGGGCCAGCCCTGACGATTAGGTTGCCCTAGGCCCCGAGCTGGTTGCCCTCATACTAATAAGTAATAAAACAAAATAAAAAACCATACCAGTAAAGGAACAAAGCAAACTCGATGTTATATTATGTTTTAAGCTTGAATAACATTAAAAAAAAAAAAATTCAAAATCAAAATGTAACCCCGATAATCAGTTATAGTGCTTTATGATTAGCACGATCCGAATCAAACAAAACAACTTCTCCTTGCATTTTTTGAAGCGAATACTTTGATTAAGTCATCGTACTTTAACTTATCTAAAACACTACTGATTTGTTTGTGCAAAGCCCCACCTCAGTGGGAAACAATATTCCTAGAGAGAGAGAGAGTGTGTGTATTGGGGTTTTAGACTTGCACTTTTTCGAAACCTTCTTCTGTTCGTTCAAACCCTTTTCTAATCTAAATCTAATAGTAATCTGGTGTGGTGCATCTCTGTAAAAGAGAATTAGAGATTGGGTTCTAATTGGGCTTTGTAAATTTAAGTTATTGGGCCTTTTAAATTTAATAGTTAATGGGCTTAATAAGGTTTGGGTTACACTATCTAAAGTTTTTTTTGGAAAACTCACGCTGGTGGGATTTGAACACAAGTCATGCAGGTGCAAGACTTAAAAACTCTCAGGAGACCAGCACAGCAAGTTACCACATCAGTAAAAAGTTGGGAACTTTTTATATTTATATATAACTTACGATTTTTTTTTTTGGTTGCACCTGTCAGCTGCAGGGGGGTTGCCCTAGCCCAAGGTCTTGTCAGGCTTGGGTCAGGGCCGACCTTGGGTACTGGGCTAGTGGTCTACATGGGGCGTTACAATAACGGTACACACACTTTGCCAAACTCAAATGCACAAATACTTTCGTGGCTATGTGAACTGTGAAGTCTATTTACAAGTTTTATATTCAACTAAAAAATAATTCAGTGATCTTTTATGTCCCGCACGCTATTAATTGATCTTTTATATGATCCGCAAGCTATGCAAATTTTTAAAAGTCCATCATATAAGTGATCATTTAAATCATTCACAAGCTATATGTCAACTATTCTAACACTCCCCTCACTTGCAGCCCCATTTGTCTTCCTAATCATATTTATTGTCGGGTGAAGAACTACCCATTTAGCGGCAAGATTTAATTGGTTCAGGAGTAATTTTAGCGTTTGTTTTGGCAAGAATTGAGTCGTAATTGTGCTTTACATGCAACTTTTTTGATCGCTGAGACCTAGAGGTAGGAGAGTTCCTTCGGCTCCCATTAGGCCTGCAAACGAACGGAGTTGCTCTCAAGCAGTTCGAGGCTTGGCTCGGCTTAAGTTTTTAGCTTAACAATTTAAAGCTCAGTTGAGCTCATTTGTATAAACTCGGCTCGTTTATGAAGACTCATTTAATAAAAATACCTGGCTCGAATTGTTAAAGGCTTGGTTCGTTTATATCCGAGCCGAGCTCGAGCTCAAGTTCTTAGCTCGTTTAGTAAATGACTAGTGGCGGAGCCACATGGAGACCAGTGTGGGCATGTGCCCACACTGGATTTTTGAGGAGCAATTTTTTTTTTTTATAAAATATAAATTGGTACATCATTTTTTTTATACTTACAAAAAAATTATTAATTAGAGGTCTCGGGAGTCATTACTTGGTGTTATAATATAATTCTCTTGTGCATATTTTGTGGGACTTAAAGACTAAATCTATGAGTTTTACGTGAATATGTGATAAACGCCCATAAAAAAGGTGATGGAGAAGAGAGTTAGGGCATTGCCATCGCCCCAAAGCCATTGAATAACTTATTACTCATAAACAAATCTCAATTCAATGAATTTCTACCTCGAAACTACATGTTTACGGACCACTTATCTCCATTGGCTCAAACCCCAGACCTCTCCCTTGGAAGCCAAGAAGTATAACCAAATAGCGGAATTACATGTAATTTTAATTTTGTGCACGTAAGGAAACTGTAACATGCATGGCTGTCAATCTAAAGGGTATGATTGAATCCCTTCCATTCATGCTTTTATTTATACACCTACGCACGCATCGCACACGTATAATAAATGGCTCGGTTTTCTTCAGTTGACACAGTTGTGATGCTGGGCTTCATTCTCCTCCTCAGTTTCCGCCTCCTTGGCCACCTTCATATCCCCCTCCGCCGTCTCCTTCGTATCTGCCGCCCCCGCCCCCTTCGTATCCCCCTCCGCCGCCTCCTTCGTAACCGCCATCCCCACCCCCTTCGCATCCCCCTCCGCCGTCTCCTTCGTAACCTCCACCCCCGCCCCCTTCGTATACCCCTCCGCCACCCCCTCCTAGGCCTCCTTCATCTCCTCCTCCTCCTCCTTCATATCCCCCTCCGCCACCCCCTCCTTGGCCTCCTTCATCTCCTCCTCCTCCTCCTTCATATCCCCCTCCGTCGCCTCCATCGAAATCCTTTGCATCATTTACCCCATTTGCCTGTGCGGCTGCAGCACAAATGATATGCATGCATGTTGAGTATCGATGATTCCATAATGCTACACTAAATACATTAATTACTGAATATTATCTTTTTCTTTTGATTTAATTATATTCCTCTGTTCATTCAAATGAGAAACAGAACAAACAGAAGAATATATCAAAGCATTAATAGAATGTTTTCAATCGATTCAAAGAAAAAGTTAACTCTCACTAGTAGCTTTCACCGAGGAAGTCTCAACCAAATCTCTGGCAGTCACGTCGGAAGCGATAAGAAGGACAATAGCCAGAAAAAGGCCAAAGAAAGCAATTGTTTTGGAGCCCATTTTCCTTTTACTTTTGATTTGATGGAATGAAATTGAAGAACAATTTTGATGTCCATTTATAGGCTAAAAATCGGTGGGGTGATTTTGTTGGATTTATGGTGGTGGCTCCCATCCACTTGAGGGAGGGGGAGACACATGTGGGTTGCCTTTGGTGAGTGGAGCACTTACAAATGGAAACCTTAGTGCTCATCAGTGGGTTTTACCCGTTGATTGCCAGAGCATTTGATGCTCTCCGTTGGCTATAAGAATAGCCTCTGCCTTTGTAATTTGTAGTTTGCGTTCCACCCGAGAGAGAGTGGACTTGTATCTCTATGAGAGATTTGTGAGGTATTGTTTTGTTGAATTTGTGTAGGAGATACACTTGTAAAACTCGGGTTTTCCGATTACTGGATTGTTTATTTTAATGGCTAGCTTATCTACTTTTTAAATTATTATTATATGTAATGGATCGAAATAACCAAGATCTCTCTCTCACACACACACATACTTTCTCTGTAAAGACCCGGAATTTCATGAAAATTCTTTTTATCTTCTATTCATTTTAAGTAATGTGAATGAGTTGATTGATATTTTAAAATGTATTTCTTTCTAAGTATTATATGGGTGTGTATATCTTGGTACGAATACGTATTACAATGTTGTGTGGGTGTTTGGAGATGTTAAGAATGTGTTAGAAATGATCGGGGTTCGAATTGGTGAAGTTAGTAAAAATTTAGAATTTTTTTCATTCTAGATACCGGTATGGGTTTTTCTTGATACCGGTATCCAGCGTCGTTTTGAGCCATCAGAAATTCTAGATACCGGTATGGCCTTTTCTTGATACCGGTATCCAGCTGCTTTTTTCTGCGATTTTGAGCCCGACATTTTCTTCTATAAATAGGGCCTTGTATCCATTTCTTCACTCCTAAACCACGAAACAAACCCTAGAAACACCCCTCTACCTTCTCTCTTCACCCCCACCTCAAATCTTGTGATTTTAACCTCATTCCACCACAAAACTTCAAGATCTACACATTGGATTCGTGATTCTCCCTTGGATTTCGGGTTTTGCACCCTAGGAGGTAAGAACACTTGATTTGGGTCTTGTTCTTGCTCCATTCACGTTTTTCCCTCTCTCTCTTTGATTGTGAGTGTAACCTCACCCTTGTAACTCATTTTTGACATGATCTTATCTCTTGTATGCGTACTGGAGCTTCGGTAGAAGTTGTTCTTGAAGTTTGGAGTCTAAATCACTTGGATACTATAGGGTTTTGCTCAAAACCCATCTTGGTAGGGGAATATCTACTCTCTCTAGTTGTATACTTGTGATGTGTTGTACATATCTCTTCCTTGGCTTCAATTTCACTAAAGATCATGTTTTCCCCTTTATGTGGGTTTTCCTAACTTAGATTCTTTGATCTACGAAATTTGTTGTTGATTGATGAAACTAGGAGTGAAATTGGTCTTCCTCCATGTTTAATTGTTGCCTAGCATTTCTAATTTGAGCCTAAACTATCTTATTTGTGATTGGGTTGAAATTCCACACCTTAGAGGTGAAAATCTGCACAGTGTACTGTTCATTGGTTGCTGTCTAAATTTCCCAGCTGCTGCCCTTGTCATTTGGGTGGTATTCGGCCACCCTTTGATGTCCGTTTGGTTCCCGGTCGCTTATTCCTTCATATATTTGACCTTTGGTATCATTTCTCACTCATGTTTTGACTCGAGGACTATGGTGTTATGAATAATTATGTCATCTTGCGTCACATAAAATGTTGTTGGTTTTTTTTAAAAGGCGTGTGTCCGTGTGTGTGGCAAGATTTATCGAAAGACGGGTGTTGGTGAAATGGACTTGGAGATTTGAAATGGTTTTGACTTCGAAAGGAGGTTTTTAATGAAATGGTTTAAAAGGAACGAATTACATTGTAAATACATTTATGCATTTTGGGAGGTAGACTAAAACACGTGGATGTATTGAATGCTTATAGAACGATATAGTAAGAAAGGGATGTGCGCGTTGATATACTAATGCCTGAAAATGTTTAAGTGAGTTGGTAAGCACATCGATTATAAATACTAGTGTGATGCCGTGTTGGGGAATATGATTGGCTCGTAGACACGTCTTTGATAGAAATGAGGGAGTATTTAATGATTTAAGAGAATGAATGAATTTATGAACGGAAAAGACATCATGTGTTGCGTGGTGAATGGGTAGGTCTTGTGACAAGGCGATATTTTGGTATTAAGAACTTGTGAAGATATCTTTTGTTTAAAACCTTCGGTATTCTACGGAATCAACGAAGTGTATGATACCTCTACCTTCGGGTATTGAGAAGGAGATGAGTTTCCGGTATTTGGGCACAAATCAACGGATCTTAATCTCGTTTTTTTTTTGAAAACTCTATTTTTGCGTGAACTTGTGCTGCGTCACCAGGGAAGGTCTTGAGTCTATACATTAGTATAGCAACTGGGACAGGCGGAGCCTATGGAATCCAGCTTAGGGATTGAATTAGACTGAGGCAGGCGGAGCCTATGGAATCCAGCTTAGGGATTGGATTAGACTGAGGCCGGCGGAGCCTATGGAATCCAGTTTAGGGATTGAATTAGACTGAGGCAGGTGGAGCCTATGGAATCCAGCTTAGGGATTGAATCACTATTACTTATGAAAATGATGGTTATCCTTCGATGAAAGAGAGGAAGATGAGATGTCTGGGTTATATGAGAGGGAAACAGTCTCTGAATCTATATAAGGTATACGGAGCTTGTGATATCCGGAAAGGGTTAAACTCCCTATTGATATTATTACCCATATATCGGGCAATGGGTGGGAACGGTGTACGGAGGTTTTTATAAAGTAGTGCTCGTATGGTAAGTCATGCGTGGAAACATTTCTCGGTATGTCAGGTGATAGACGATTATTACCTATGATTGGACACTTTGGTGACATTACGGATGCAGGTAATGACCTGGATGATTTTGATAAAACTAATGGACATTTGATTGGGGTTTTGGACACTCGAACGACTTTCCTTGTTGGGACACTTAACTGTATTTTGGACACTTGGTTTTCTCTTAGACACTTCGACATTTCTTATGTTCATCATGATTTGTTTGGTTATCACTATACATATCCGTTCATTCAATTGATATAACTACAGTCCATGTGCATGTATCACTTTTATACACCTAGCGTTTGTAGTATAGTTCTCCTACTGGGCTAGTTTAGCTCAACCTATCATTTTCAGGTACACTTTGACGAGCATGGTGTGGGATGCATTAGTGTGCGTGCATGGCATGGACTTTTGGGAAAGCACCAAGATTTCAAGCTACTTAAACATTTTTGTTTATCTCTAGTGTTTGAGAGACTATGATGTAAACTATGAACTCATGTACTTTTGAATTTTAAATTTATTAGAAACTTTATGTATTGGTTATTGTATTACTTGGGATGGAGACTTCAAACTTTGGACGTTAAATTTGGAATATTTAACTGGCTTGACTTTTTAAAAGCATTTGATCATGGAAATCTATTGAGAACTTGACTTTTCAAACGGGGAAATGTTTGACTTTTGATTTGTCCAGCGTGGACTCATGAGGTAATTTAGTTATAAAATTACGGGCGTGACATTCTCACTCTTTTGGGTGATTGTTTATTTTAATGGCTGGCTTATCTACTTTTTAAATTATTATATCTAATGGATCGAAACAATTAAGCCCAATGCAGCTTGGTCCAGTCCAAATCAATAATCACAAGTAGATTCAAATGGTCCAAGTACAACCGTTACTCAAGGCCCATGTTTTAGAATGTTCTGAGGGGCTGATTCAGTCGGGCCGGTCCTCATGTTCAGATCACGATGAGGAGCAGAAGATCTCTTCGAGCTAGGGAATCAAAGATTCCACTCAACGCAGGAGCTACCGCCAATCCGCATCGAGCATGTGGCTAGACCGTACCGACCAATTGTAGTGTAATCATCAAATCGAGTTTCGTACAGGCCAGACACGTGGTATCACTTATTCAAGATGCGTGTCTTGACCGTATGCCCTATCTCCAGGCCGGGATCATCCGTAGTACGGTTCGGCCATGTGGCTCTTCAATTTGCTACACGCGCGTCCCCGACATGAGCCTCACCAGCACACAGTGCCATGGCACCATCATGCGCGGATTTTGGTTGAGAAGTGGTGTCGGCGACGTCACCCCTCACAAGGATGGCACGCAGGATCCTAACCCTCAATGTGAAGACACTCCTATAAATACTACAATTATAAACCCAAACAAGTATGCCATTCCTTCCTCTTCAAGTCTCTATCATTTCCTTCCCATTCAGAGACTGATTTAGCAATCAGAGTGCCTTTTGGTTGACTTCAACCAGGTAGGCACTAACTTAGTTCTTAGTTTTGTAGGGCCAGATTGAGGAAGAAATGTCTAGCCATAGCCCAAGTCACAACAGAAAAGCCTAAGTCAAGGAGAAGAGAGTTGGACCACCCCACATGATATTTTGACAGTTTTAATACAAGTTCAAAATTGTCTCTCTAAAAATTATTTTGTGTCGATTTCATCCTTACAATATATATATATATATATTTTGACAGTTTTAATACAAGTTCAAAATTGTCTCTCTAAAAATTATTTTGTGTCGATTTCATCCTTACAATATATATATATATATATATATATATATATATATATATATATATATATATATATATATATATATATATATTTTTTGTCATTTGTATCTCTTAATCTATTACCCGCGGGGAGGGGGACTAGAACTCAATTCCAGGATGCAGTGTGGAGCATCCAAAAGCTCTATCGCATGAGCTAGCCACTTGCATCCTTATAATAGGTTGGCAGTTTCAATAGTTGGTCCTTATTTCTGTTAACTTGCCAACGGAAAAATGCCTAGGTGGACTAACAAAAGCGTACATTGGTGACCTGCGTTTGAGTTTTTGATGCAAGACCAAAAGGAAGTAGTTTTGGGTTGGGACCTCTATCCTCGGTCACTCCCTGTGACAAAAACACCAACATCAACCTCTCCTTGTATTTGTTACAGTTTCTCATTTTCAGTAACATTTCATTTAGTATATCCCCCAAACTAGGCCTGTCAATGGGTCCGAAAAATCCGGATCCGAATCCGGTATTTCAGATTCGATAATCCAATAACTTGGAACCGAAAATTCTAATAAAATCCGGATCGGATCCAAGCTTATCGAATCCGAATCAAATCCGACCCGTAAGCAAGCAAACTGGAAAAGCCACAAGCAAGCTAGCTGAAAAGGATAAAAAAAAAATTAACATTATTGGATTTGTGAATATCAGATCCGGATTCTGATCCAATCTTATCGGATCCGGATCAGATCCGACCTGTTTACAAGCCTACCTCAAACTATATCCCGTTTTTCTACTTCGTTCTCAAACTATCAAAACCGTTTATTTCGACTTCCAACAATGACATTGCAATCTATTAAGTCATTTTCTAACTTCTGTTAGAAACCCTAACAGAAAATGGTCATGTGGTGCATACAAATTGCGACGTGGGATTCACTTTGAGTTCCCACATGAGAACAATCTTAAAATATATTTTTGAGTGATTCGTAAAAAATAAAAAGTAAAATCGGATAATTTTAAATGCTTGATCTTACATTTCAATTTTTTATCAAGTGTTTAGAGGTATCAAAAATTGAAATATAGGATCAAGCACTTACAGTTATTCAATTGAGTTGATTTTCTAAATAGGCCTATTGAGTTGATTTTTTCTGTGCACATAGCTGTGCGCACAGATCGTTTTATAGGGCTCACTTTAGGATTCCACACAAAAAATTCAAGCCGCTCATTACTTTAAAATATCTTCTTTGCTTTTTCAAAACAGCAAAAGAAAAATTCTTCACATGATCATCATAGAGAACATCGTCATTGGGAATCTGAAATCCAATTTGTTTCCATTGGAGCAGTGGAAATAATTTAAACTTTGTGCAAAATATTAACCGCCAGAGTTAAGAAATTGTTATTTTTTGTATGCTTGAAATAAAAGGGTCACAAAAGTTCACAAACGTAATTTTTGTTCGAACCTTTTTCGAAAGCCACACATAATAAAAGTTTCTTAAATAATAGTACAACACATCGTATTAAAAAAATAATCGTCAAATATGGTTGTCATAAACAATATATTATCCGTCAAAACTTCAAGAAATGTAATACACCAAACCCACAATTTTTTAAGCTTGCGTATTTAAGTTATAATGAAAAAATTGACAGAATCATATCATAGTCAAATTAAAAGTAAAGTGATCAACGAATGCCACAGACCACAGTATTTGAATATAGGGAAAGGATTTGTGCGTAGACTTTCAGTACGTTAAACAATGCTTGGGATTACAGAATTTTATATTCCTTGGATTATGGCTGTGAAACTCATCAATCTTGCTATACTTTCGTGGCTATGTGAACTGTGAAGTCTATTTAGAAGTTTTATATTCAACTAAAAAATAATTGAGTGATCTTTTATATCACCCACACGCTATTAATTGATCTTTTAAATGATCCGAAGGCTATGCAAATTTTTAAAATTCCATCATTGTATTAAGTGATCATTTAAATCATTCACAAGCTATATGTCAACTTGCAGCCGCATTTGTCTTCCTAATCATATTTATTGTCGGGTGAAGAACTGCCCATTTAGCGGCAAGATTTAATTGGTTCAGGAGTAATTTTAGCGTTTGTTTTGGCAAGATTTAAGTCGTAGTTGTGCTTTACACGCAACTTTTTTGATCGCTGAGACCTAGAGGTAGGAGAGTTCCTTCGGCTCCCATTAGGCCTGCAAACGAACGGAGCTGCTCTCGAGCAGTCCGAGGCTTGGCTCGGTTAAGTTTTTAGCTTAACAATTTAAAGCTCGGTTCAGATAATTTGTATAGACTCGACTCGTTTATGAAGACTCGTTTAATAAAAATACATGGCTCGAATCGTTAAAGGCTTGGTTCGTTTATATCCTAGCCGAGCTCGAGCTCAAGTTCTTAGCTCGTTTAGTAAACGAGCTAATTAAGCAAGCTTGGCTTGGCTCGGCTTATTTGCGTGCACCACTAGCTCTAGCTCCCATTGTCCGGCCGTTCCACAAAAAATTGTCCCTATATGGGCTTTTATTTGTTGGTTAGCTTGCTTGGGAAATTTGCAACAAAGGATAGAATAAGGAGATGGAGAATAAATGACTAGATGCTTGTGATACACACACTAATATTGCAACATTCCCCCATAGGAGAACTATTATTGAGAAAGGCATGATCGAATCACCTCCGATCATGCTTTTTATTCATACAAACTACTACATAACTGAAAGAAATTGCACAAGTATCGTTGCTAGACAAGAGATCTTGCTTGGTCCTTTTGTGAGGCTGGGCTTCGATACATCAGTTTTCTTTGTCCACGGGCTCACCTTCATAAGAGCAGCACCTCCTGCACCCTCCTCCATAACCATGTCCACAGCATCCATAACGACACCACCCTCCGCCGCATCCGCCTCCATAACATCCACCGCCTCCACATCCGCCGCCATAACATCCACCGCCACCATTATAATACTTGGCACCCTCTACCCCATTGTTTGTCTCCTCTACCCCATTGTTTGTCTGTTCAGCTGCACAAATGATATACATGCTTTAATTAATAGTAGTTCATATTCCATAATAACACTTCATGTGTCCCAAAATTTGTACCCACTCCGCAAAACGAGAACTTAAAAATAATACAAAGGTTTCAAGAAAAATTCAATATTATTTTAAGAAGTTACTTGTATGGACAAGTACTTTTACTTTATGAAAAAAGTTAAAGTAAAAAGTTTGAAAATTTTCTTTTCCCGTTAGCAGACCAAACAAAAATTTTGGAATGGAAGGAGTATATAGAATTATAGATGTATATGTAACGGCAATTTGAATAACATAAGGTACTAGTGGAATTGTGCTCAGTAAATTCTATACCAACACAAATTAAGAGACTCACTAGTTTCTTTGGAAGTAGAAGTCTCAGCCAAATCTCTGGCTGTCACCTCCGAGGTAATGACAAGAACAATAGCCAACAAAAGGCCTAGCAGAACAAATGTTTTGGAACCCATTTCCCTTTTACTACACTTGATTGGATTGATGGAAATTGTAGAACAACATGATGTCTATTTATAGGCTCAAAAAGATTTAGATGGATGAGTAAGAAAGGTTATATCTGAGCCGAATATCACTGGGAAATATTACTGATAATGTTTATTTTATAGCTATTAGGATGACTGCCAAGCAGTGGAGTAATGTTCTGAGGGTTGACTGAATGCTCGAAAAAGCTTACAACCTCCATTCCTAAATAAGTCCTCTCTCTCTCGCTCTTTCTTGCTGTTTTTCAAATAAAAAAAAACTAAGTACTTTCGTGTATTACTTTTTAAATTTTTCGCACCGAATTAAAGCACTCATCGAGTATTTTAATTCGGTGCGAAAAATTCGAAAACCGATACACAAAAGCACTTAATTTTTTTTATTTGAAAAATAACAAGACTTTTCGTAGTGAACACTTGATTAGGAACGGAGGGAATAATAAAAAAATGATTTGTGCTGTAAGTCTCTCAATATCTCACTAAGCCTCAAAAGGAAGTTCTCTCCCCAAACCCTAAAAAGACGTTCTTTCCCCAAACCCCAACTGAGACTATTATATTTTATCGATCGCATATGCAAATAATGAAAATTGATATAGATACTTGGATTAAGAGACTACTTGCGTAGTAAATTGCTACCAAAATAGGAGTATATACCGCAGAAAAATACCCTAAAAACGTATTTTCTGAGCCGCGGCATAAATATTTTCACAAGCGTCCGGACAGCCTTGGCTTCGGCTGGACAGCGACAACTACTGAAGCTGCCATATTGAGCCAAACTTGACAAAGTGAATATAATATTCACCTATTGATCGAGTATTTGCTAATACCCAAGCTGAATTGTTAGATCACGGATTATTACATCAAGGTCTTCATAATAAACTGCTCAGAAGGATATCAGTTTGTGGTATCAGAGATCATCAAGAAGGATTTTGTACCTTGCGTTTCTAAAATTATTTGGAAATGATAATCTTTGAAAACAAATTATAAAGATGAGAAAACATTCTTTACACCGATTAGAAGAACACTCATTTCCAAAGGAGAGAATAACAACTCGAGGGTGACAAGAAGCCAACCAAGACAAAAAAAAAAAAACCCAAAAAGAAAAAAGACTCCCAATACCAAAGACACACCAAATGATGAAAAACACTCATAGAGACGCCTAAGGATCAAACTTCAAGCTGAGGAAACCTTTGCCATTTTGTCATATTCGGCTTCCATAATCACATTTTTTCAAATAACTTCATCATCATACAATCGAGGCCTATTATCTTGTTTATTGACCAAACAGCCTTAGCCATATTTAGGTAAATCATGCCCATGCCTTCAAAAGAATTAGGTAAAGCAGCAGCTACAACAGCGGATCTGAATAGAATACATTTTTGCTTAGAGAAATGCTAAGTGTCAAGAAAAATCACCCAGAATGTATTCAAAATTTGAAAATGAATGGTTCAGATTTCAGGGTAAGTGAATCTGAGCCACTCATTTTCAAATTCTGAATATTTTTTGAGTGATTTTCTTTGCATGTAGCACCCTTGTTTTGCTTATTTAATTCTTACAATTTCAAAAACCCACTTCTAAAAGGTTCCAAATGCCTTTATCGAATCCCACTGCCTCCTACTGCTTGTTTTTTTTTTTTGGTAAATCCTACTCCTCGTTGGTATCAACTAATGACAGTGATTTCTTTCCACTTGAAATTTAAGCATCACAAAAATTCCCAATTTCAATTCTCATCATGAAATTGGATGTTGTATAGCCACGGAGGGATCGAGACTACTTCTCGGACAGTTTCCAGAAAGGCTGAAACCGGTGGTTTTCCATTTTTCCTAAAAATATTAAATACGGATTTTCAGATATGTCATTCTCCTTACATACATAAATCAACTATTTTAGCACCTTTAGGCCTTACAGCACTTACATGTGCTAATATATCTATCATATCCGTAAGCGGCTAGCGTGTTCGTTTTCCAAAAATCAAACAGATATAAATCCACAAAACTAGTAGATATATGTTTATATCCACGTCAGATTAGAATCAGTCTACTTGCTTAGGCAAAAATAAAAAGAAGTAATTAAACTAGAAACAAGCCAAAAGAGTAAGTAAATTTTCCAGAAATCAAACAGATATAAATCAAGAAAACCAGTAGATAAATGTTTATATCACCATCAGATTATAATCAGCCAGCTCATATACTCAAGAAAAAAGAAAGAAAGAAAAGAACTAGTCAACAAAAATAGAAACAAGTCCAAAAAACAGATATAAATAAACAAAGCCATATGTGTTTATATTACCATCAGATGCAGTCAGCTAACTTAGCCTAAACAAAATAAAGAAAAGAATTAAAGAATTAGTCAACTAAAAAACATACGACAAACAATTTGAATTAGCAAAAAAATAAAAATAATTCTACGATCAGCTTACTGTGGTGTCATTAAGATTTTTAAAGGGACAACTCTCGCATGCAAGAATTAACTCTTTGGAATAAGAGTCTTAAAAAAATAAGAACTGTTGTGAGCAAGAGTTAACTCTTCCAGACAAGCGTCTTTGGGCTAACAGTTTGAGGACCAAAAAAAAAAAAATAATAAAATAAATAAAAGGACTCTTTGAAAAATGAGACAATGGAGTACAACATTAGAAAGGATTTCGGGGATGACTACTGGTGTTCTGGAGGGTTTGGCGAATGCTCGAAAAGAGTCTATATGAAAAGAGTCTGTGCACAGCAACCCCTCAAAATCTCACCATGCCCCAAAAGAAATTTCTCTGCTCAAATCCCAACTGAGACTATTATATTTTGTCGATGAAATAAGCAAATAATGAACATTAGTATATGTATTTAGATTAAGAGACTACTTGCCCAATGCTAAGTCGTTACCAAAATAGGGTTCTCAACATTAGAAAAAACCCTAAAAATTTAATTCCAAGGCGTGGCACATCCCGAC
The DNA here is from genome assembly GCA_020921065.1 of Vaccinium darrowii. NCBI lineage: Eukaryota > Viridiplantae > Streptophyta > Magnoliopsida > Ericales > Ericaceae > Vaccinium > Vaccinium darrowii. The sequence goes on from CM037154.1 coordinate 11,705,076, forward strand.
ACACTTAACCACTATCGGATTAAAGTAACCGAGAGCTTACGAAATAAATCTTTTCATGAGGGTTTCGTAAAAATGTAATTTCAAGGCGTGGCACATCCGGACACACTTAACCACTGTTCGGATTAAAATAACTAAGACCTTACGAAATAAATCTTTTCACGAGCGTTCGGACAGCCATGACCTCTGCCTAGATGGCAACTGCTAAAGCTTCCATGTCGGGCCAAACTTCACAAAGTGGATGTTTATTTCTCTTTGTGATGCTTCCAGAAAGGCTGAAACCGTCTAATTGAGTGGTCATCTTGTTAATTTGAAACCTTCTTCAAACCACTGGAGCATTATTTTAACAGCTGTCAAAGACTTCAAGAAATGTCGTATTTAAGTTATGTTAGAAAATGATTTGTGGATAGATTTTCAAAACGAAAAACTCATCCAATGCGAACTCTTATTAATTTTATTACAAGGTTTGGGATTACAGAAGTTGATATCCCTACAATAAGGCTGTCAACATACACGTTTGTTTAGATAAAATGTTAAGTAATGAGATTATTGGCTTATTGGAGTACAATAAGCATACACGTTTGGATGAATACTGATACCTGTGCCCCACAGTAGGCCCCACCACATGTGAGAGGGTGTGTGGTTGTGTGTGGTTGAAGGTGTGTGGCTCTAGCATTGTTGCGTTTGGATTAAAGAGAATTTCTCTCATGAGTAATTCTTTCCGACCAAACCACCCTAGTCAACAAGGCAATAAATAAAGCACAAATTTAGTTTACTTATTTTATTGGACTTATTGGCTGAATAAACCGATAAGCCAATCATCTGATTTTATTTTTTTTAGCCAAACCAAGCCTTACAACCATTTAGTAGTGAATGAGAACAAACTCAATTGTGCTCCATTTTAATAATTTTGGTTGAGAGGGGTCAGGGTCAATAAGACTGTATTTCTATAGACTTTTATAAATATTAATCTTATTTTTTTTATTGGCAAAAAGTTTATTTATAAAACTTGACAAATGGTACATCAAGCTGGGAAAAGATAGGAAGGCAATCCAACCAAGGATTAGATAAAATAAAACTTTTGATGGGACAAAGACTAAAAAACACCCAATGGGCCAAGCCCAAGCACCTAAATGCCAAACCCTAAAACCCTAAACAAACAAAACCAGCCATCCCTAACGCACTCCACCAGCAGAAGATTCCATCGCCATAACAACTGAGAAAAGCACCACCACAAGCCGAAGTTGAAGAAGAGAATAGTCGTCATCTGCGCCGCCGTAAATCCCACACATGGTCGGACCCCAAGATCCGCCTCTTCGAGACCCATAAATGCCCAGGAAATCATACAACCAAGATCCCATCCGGCCCCGCCCACTTCTCCAAAACAGACTCGCCAGACACCACCACCAGACCCACCAGATGCCAGAAACTGATTGTCGCCGCAACTGCCGCTATGCCTCAGACCCCATAGCAACGTCCATTGTGCCTAAAGAAACCCCAAAATGCTGGTTGTAATGCAAACCGTGGCTCATGATCAACCCCAAACACCCAAACATGTACCCCTCTGTGGAAACTTTACATCCAACTCAAAATTAATTGATAATGAGAGAGGTCCCAACATATATTAAGTGATCACTCATTCCACTCTTAAACAATGTTGAATTCTAGTTCCTTAACATCCTCTCTCACATTCAGCCGCATTTGAAGTCTATCACGTATGGCCACTTTTTGGGTCCTATCATTGTGCAGCCTTTTCGCTGGTTTGTCATCATGGGGTGTGGATTATGATTAATTTATTTTTAAACCTGAAAATCCTCCTCTGGCTCTAACTAAACTGCCGCCATTCCGATTGCCGAAACCACCCCTTTTCTGCCGCCATCTTTGATCGTCGCCTTCAATCAGTGGCGGAGCCACTACAAGACCAGTGTTGGCACAGGTCCACACTGGATTTTAGGGATTTTTTTTTTAATTATTATAGAAAAATGTATTAGAAATTTCACTGGTACATCATATTATTTTTACAAAAGATTAATTATTGCTCTTAGGGCACCACTATATGGTGTTATAACATCATTGTCCTATGCATATTGATGTGGGACTTGAGACTAAATATATGAGTTTTACCTAACTATGAGATGATGAAGGCGGAAAAAAAAAAAGGTCATGGAGAAGGATTTTAGGGCACCACACGAAGATTCCTCAGAACCATCGAATAACTAATTACTGCAAACAAACTTCAATTCACTGAATTTTTGCCTCGAAACTATTAGGCTTTTATGGATTCATAATCACTAAAGAGAGTTGGAAATCTCTCAAATAACTTGAACCATAGACCTCCCCTTTGAATTCAAAGGGTACACTCAAATAGGCTGAGGCACATTTGAAAATCAAGGCATGCTAGATTCTTAAAAAAGAGTAATTTTTTTTACACTACAAAGTACTGGTGTTTATGGTCTAATTGTACCCTCACTGGTGTGATTTTATCGCTACGCCACTCCCTTCAATGGCCGCCATAACCACTCCACGCTGCTATTCCCCTAAACCACCTGGCTGCCACTGTCCCTAAACAACTCCACACTACTGCTGCCCCAGATTCACCTTGTTGCCTCTATCCCTGAAACCCCACTCAGTGGCGGCGACAGCAAGGTGGTTCTGCGAAGGGTTGTGTCTATTAATTCCTGTTCAACACATGTTCGGATGAACAATCGTATCTCCTCCATTCATGACTATTCAAAATCGTTAAAACACATTTGTACAGAAGTTCACATGGTATGTGTGTGTGTTTCTATCATTTGTTTTTTTAAGAGAATTAGAGAGTAGTGCTTGACCGACCAGGTGACTAAAAATAAGACGAATAAAGACTCGTCCCAAGCGTAAGACTCTTGACCAGTGTAGCACAATAAATTCGGAAGTACCGGAGTCGAACCACAGAGACGGCTAACGGTGTTGACTCAAAAGTGTGGAATTTTATTTTAACCTGGCTCTCAGGTAGCCACCCTTTGATTTGATGAGATTAATTTACTAAAATACTAGACTGATTTACTTAATTCAAATTAAATATGGGAATACAGCTGAGGGGACCCAGCGTCCGCGACTAGCCTAACCAACGTTTACTCGGGCCACAATTACTCTTTTCACTGATTCTAGAAAAAGGAAAAGGATCCCTAACAAATGCGCACCATCTGTCACCAGATTCCATGCGCATTTGAATTCCGGTGATGCCTGGGTTTTGTTTGTTAGAAGAATTTTCGTTCCCTAAAATTGCTCAGAATTTAAGTTAATTCGGCCTTGAGGTAGAACGTCAATTAGTCCAGCAGCAGAGCACCTTCGCCCACAGCCGCACTCTATACAACTACTCGCTCATGATGCTAATAATAATAGAAATTTCATTAAACCTAGATGTAGACATGCTTTTCAAATTAAAACAGAAATAGAGAACGATACCGATGATTGCAATAAAGTAACGAACTTGAATATCACACGAGAACACCAATCCAGCAACTGGAAAATCTGGAAAAACTTAATAAACTTGAATGCCAACTGCTGAAGATTGAATGCTGAAAACTGTAGCCGAAAACGAAGAACAACAATTCCTTAGTAAAAATTCTGGAACCCTAGTTTCGAGCTCTAAAGAGAGTATTTATATGAAAAATCCCTAAAACCAATTAAAATTTGGAATAACAATGAAATTCACTTCACGCGGACCCCAAACGATGACGTTTTGGCCGATATCCTAAGCCCTCGGTAGCGCTACCAAGGTTTCAGTGTAGCGCTAGCGAACCTCTTTTGTGCCATTTTGACCGATGACTCCTTTGTTGACCGTTGACCTCTTACTCAAGCGGTAGCGCCACACCACTTTTGGTGTAGCGCTCCAAAAACTTCTGTTCACTTTTCACCCCCTTTTGTGCCCAATTTGAGCGTTCTAGAGAAAAGGGGGTAGCGCTCCCGACGGGTTACGATCACTTCCATGCAAAATCCGCTCGCTTCTAACTCTTGATCTATGTTCATGTACTCCCAATGTCACGAAATCGCACTCACAACCCTGAATTACCTGTAAAACATGCTCCACACACAAGAACACCACGTGCACATATTAAATGGAAAATGAAGCTTAAAATGCACGCCTAGCATGTCAAATCACCCTACTTAGGCGCTCAGAAGCAAGCTTTCCACGCACCTATCAAGTAGTTTCTTCGATTGATTTTTCATTTTAATTTGAGTTTTTGATCTTCATATGAGACAGTACGAAATGAGAGTTAGTAGCCAACCCATCGATCATTCTATCCTGAGAGATAAATGTTCTATTAGTTTTGTTGGCGTTTTCCGAGTTATGTCAAGCCTTTCGGTGTATGTAATTTGCTTACGGAGTTTTGGGAGGTAGAGTGCTTAGGGCTTGAGTCTAGATGCTCCATTCGAGAGATTACAAGCTTCATGATCAAGCCAATGCCTTGTCAAGTGTTTCAAAGCTCAATCCGGGAAGGTATACTCATGCATGTCATATTTGCATTAGTTTTGATCATCATGGTTTAGGCCATATGAGTTTTAATTAGTCAATTGCATTGATACACTTCCTAAATCATGATTTTGTGAAAGGCATTTGAATTCTAGTCTTTTGAATCCCTCATAGCGTTTGAAAAGCGTTTACGCGCGTCTGCTAGCCCGTGTTCCTTTAGTGACTGATGAGCTCATAATGCGTTTACACGCGTCTGGTAGCCCGTTTTAATGACGTGTCATGTTTTGAGAGGCTCATATGAGGGCTGCGAATTTGTGCACTATATAAACTCTTTTTCTCTCATTTTAGGGCAAGGCATTCAGGAGTGGAGTTAGGTGTAGCTTGGGGCAAGTTGGTAATTCCTAATCTTGTAACTCTTGATTTAACCTTTTGATTTATAGCAATTGGTAGATTAGGCCGTGGTTTTATGCTTAGGGTATTTAGACCCTAAGTAGTTTCCACGTATATCCTTGTGTTTTGTGTCTTTGCTTAATTTACTTTGCATTGAAATTGTTGGTTTGATTAAATAGCCATTGAATTGGGGTGATTGTGAATCACTTGGTGGTATTGAATTTTGCATAATTTCAATTGGTATCAGAGCCCGTGTGCTCTTTGTTTGCTTAATTACTTGAGTTGATCCTTTGTTGTGCAATGGATAGGACGAGTCCTATGGAAGGTGGGTCAAATTCTCGGCCCCCTTACTTTGATGGGAGTGACTACTCTCTTTGGAAATCGAAAATGAAGAACTATTTGATTGCTCTAGGCATTAGAGTTTGGAGGTTCGTACTTTATGGTTATGAAGAACCCACGGTTGAGGATCGTAGCACTAAAGAGGTTAGGAAGAAAAACGAATCGGAGTGGAGTCCGGCGGATATTGAGAGTTTTGAGATGAACTCACGTGCTTTGAGTGCTATTTTTAATGCTTTGTCCAAATCCGAAGTCAATCGTATTTCTTCTTGTGTCAGGGCAAAAGAGGCTTGGGAACTTCTCCGAACCTCTAATGAGGGTATTGAAACGGTGAGGGTGTTTAAACTCCAAATGTGCACCACAAAATTTGAGGAACTCAAAATGCTTGATGAAGAAATTTTGATAGTTTCAAAACTAGGCTCACCGAAATTGTTAACATGTTTCATAGTCTAGGGGAACCACTTTCTAATCTTAAAGTGTGTCGTAAGATCCTTAGGTCCCTTCCCTCTAGGTTCTTGACCAAAGTGACCTCCATAGAAGAGCGGTCGGATGTTGATGATATCACTTTTGCCGAGTTGGTTGGTAAACTCCAAATCTTTGAACTCAATCACTTGTCGGACTTCGAACCTTCGAAGTCCGTTTTCAAGACCGGTAAGAATACTGCTTTCAAAATTGATAAAGAGGAAATCACCAAGGATAGTGACACGGATGAGAGTCTTGACGATGAGGAGTTAGGTGCACTTGTCAAAAAATACAAGAGGTTTGTGATACTTCGGAAACATAAAAAACTTGGTAAGAGTCCAAAACCATTGAGTGATTATAAGAAGAACATGTTTGACCCAAGTGGCAAGAAACCTTCATTTGATAAATCCAAAAAAACACAAGGAATACAATGTCATGAGTGTCGTGGGTTCGGTCACATTCAATCTGAGTGTGCTAATACTCTTAAAAAGAAGTTTAAAAGGGGGTACAAGGTCATGTGGGAAGATGATAGTGACGATGAGGGTAGCGAGTGTGGTGTTTTTGAGTTGGGTGAGGAAAATTCCAATGTCAATGCTTTGGTCACAACGGTTGGTTCTCCTCCTTCTCCTAAATCACTGTCCGAGTCCTCTTTCTCTAGTGATGAAAGTGTTGAGAGTAAGAGATCTAGTTCCAAAGTGAAAATTGCTAAAAATGATGAGAATGATGGTGAGGATTGTGAGACCGAGTCTATTAATGTGATCTATGATCAAATTTACAAAGACTTTAGGAAACTTGGGAAAAGAAAGAAGGAAGTTGAGTCTAATCTTAAAAATGTGGAGAGAGAGAAAATTTTGCTTAAGGAGGATCTTGTTGGCTGTGTTCGTTTGGGGGTTTTCCCCCAGTTTTGCACTATTCCAGTTTTGATTACATCATCACTTTTTTCACTTTTCTCTCTATCTCTCTCCACTTATTACACCTGCTTACATCATCAAAACTAAACTAAACTAAACTAAAATGTCTAACCGAACAAGGCCGTTGTCATCTCTCGCGAGTTAGAAGAGCTTAAAGTCTATAATGCGAAATTGGTTGAAAAGTTTGAACTCATTGAAAATGAGAGAATTGAAGGTGCGAAAGAAATTGAAAAAGCCAAGTCTAAGATTGTTGAACTTGAGAAAAATCTTTTTGAGGCTAATGAAGTAATAAAAAGGAATGATTGTGGGGCTTCACGAATAGCGGAGATGACTAGGTCTTTTAGGGATAAGAGTGGCCTAGGTTTCTTGAATTCTTCATCACATCCTTCCAAGCCTAGTGAAGATCCTACTAGGAAGATTTCCTTTGTGAGTGCCGGGACTAACTCAAGTCCTTCTTCCTCTCAAAATTTCACTCTTTTGAAGGATGAACCTCCCAAGAAGAAATTCGTTCCCTTTGATACTTGCGGCCTTGAGAGTTCTAAGAGAAAGGTTGTTACTTGTCACCATTGTGGGGTTGAGGGACACATTCGTCCCTTTTGCTATCAATTGAAGAGAGAGTATAACAAGAGGGGTCAAACACAAAGACCCATGAGTCGCTTTGTTCCACGTAGCGTGGTTCTTGGTCAACCTAATGTTGGAAGACCTCGTGGTGCTACTCCTTCGCCACCTAAGTCTCAAAATGATGAATTTCTCTCCAAGTTGTCTCATCTTGCTACTCAATCGTCATACATTGTTGAAAAGTTAAACAAGTTGTCTTTGCATGCTAAGAATTTGAATAGTGCTTCTTGTGATCAAAACAAATCTAATCATGCTTGGAAGAAAGTTGATCGTGCTTCACATGTCTCACAACCTCTAAATACTCTTAGGGAGTTTGGGGGTTCTTCCTTTCTTCATTGAGTTTATGTAGGTTGCATGTCACTCTTGTGTGCTTCATGTCATGCTTGAGTCTAGAGTGGTCATGTGTTTTTATTTAGTGTTTGCATTGTTTTTCATTGTGTCTTTTGTTTTCATTTGTTGCATGCATTTAGGGTCATGTCTTGGTCATTTTGTTTGTGTGCTTGCTTGTCGATTGCTTGTGTGCTTGTCATGAGAATACTTTCTTCATCATGCATGAGAATGAGCTTGGAAATCTTGTTGATTAGGCATTGAGATTTGAGCATAACCATTGGGATCATTGAAGCATGCAAGCGTGATGATATCATGTTGTGGTCATTGTCTCGGATGAATCTCATGCTCTCCTCTATTTGCACACACTCTTTTGGGGCTTGATCCTTATGGTGTTTAAGGGTACTCATTCGTATCTTGGTTTGACTCTACTTGATTGGATTTTTTATTGACCAAATGCTTGAGTTCACCTTTAGATGCTTTCCCTATTGATTTTTCTCAAGAGCTACCTGTGGATGGCCCACTGTGATTCGGTGCGATTCGCGTTCCGAAAAGATTGTGATTGTTTGAGTCGCCACCCGGATTTGAGGTCCGAACCCGAGAAACCGATAAAAAATGTGACTCATT